>JAMPIV010019110.1:0-77500 GCA_024509875.1 Oreohelix idahoensis
TAGGAACAAGTTGGTTTGAAGATTGACAGGAAAATGATAAAGGTAATGAGAATAGATATAGGAACAAGTTGGTTTGACGATTGACATTAAAATGATAAAGGTAATGAGAATAGATATAGGAACAAGTTAATTGAAGATTGACAGGAAAATGATAAAGGTAATGAGAATAGATATAGGAAGAAGTTGGTTTGAAGATTGACAGAAAAATGATAAAGGTAATACGAATAGATATAGTAAGATGTTGGTTTGAAGATTGACAGGAAAATGATAAAGGTAATGAGAACAGATATAGGAACAAGTTGGTTTGAAGATTGACAGGAAAATGATAAAGGTAATACGAATAGATATAGTAAGATGTTGGTTTGAAGATTGACAGGACAATGATAAAGGTAATGAGAATAGATATAGGAAGATGTTGGTTTGAAGATTGACAGGAACATGATAAAGGTAATGAGAATAGATATTGGAACAATTTGGATTGAAAATTGACATTAAAATGAGAAACGTAATGAGAATAGATATAGGAACAAGTTGGTTTGAAGATTGACAGGAAAATGATAAAGGTAATCAGAATAGATATAGGAACAAGTTGGTTGAAGATTGACATAAAAATGATAAAGGCAATGAGAATAGATATAGGAACAAGTTGGTTTGAAGATTGACAGTAAAATGATAAAGGTAATGAGAATAGATATAAGAACAAGTTAATTAAAGATTGATAGGAAAATGATAAAGGTAATGAGAATAGATATAGCAACAAGTTGGTTTGAAGATTGACGGAAAATGATAAAGGTAATGAGAATAGATATAGGAACAAGGTAGTTTGAAGATTGACAGTAAAATGATAAAGGTAATGAGAATAGAAATAGGAACAAGTTGGTTTGAAGATTGACAGGAAAATGATAAAGGTAATGAGAATAGATATAGGAGCAAGTTGGCTTGAAGATTGACAGGAAAATGATAAAGGTAATGAGTATAGATATAGGAACAAGCTGGTTTGAAGATTGACAGTAAAATGATGAAAGTAATGAGAATAGATATAGGAACAAGTTAGTTTAAAGATTGACAAGAAAATGATAAAGGTAATGAGAATAGAAATATTAACAAGTTAGTTTGAAGATTGACAAGAAAATGATAAAGGTAATGAGAATAGATATAGGAACACGTTGGTTTGAAGATGGACAGGAAAATGATAAAGGTAATGGGAATAGATATAGGAACAAGTTGGTTTGAAGATTGACAGGAAAATGATAAAGGTAATGAGTATAGATATAGGAACAAGCTGGTTTGAAGATTGACAGTAAAATAATAAAGGTAATGAGAATAGGTATAGGAACAAGTTTGTTTGAAGACTGACAGGAACATGATAAAAGTAATGAGAATAGATATAGGAAGAAGTTGGTTTGAAGATTGATATGAAAATGATAAAGTAATGAGAAAAGATATAGTAAGATGTTGGTTTGAAGATTGACAGGAAAATGATAAAGGTAATGAGAATAGATATAGGAAGATGTTGGTTTAAAGATTAACAGGAAAATGATAAAGGTAATGAGAATAGATATAGGAAGATGTTCGTTTGAAGATTGACAGGAACATGATAAAGGTAATGAGAATAGATATAGGAACAATTTAGATTGAAGATTGACATTAAAATGATAAAGGCAATGAGAATAGATATAGGAAGAAGTTGGTTTGAAGATTGACAGTAAAATGATAAAGGTAATGAGAATAGATATAGGAACAAGTTGGTTTGAAGAGTGACAGGAACATGATAAAGGTAATGAGAATAGATATAGGAAGAAGTTGGTTTGAAGATTGACAGTAAAATGATAAAGGTAATGAGAATAGATATAGGAACAAGTTGGTTTGAAGATTGACAGTAAAATGATGAAGGTAATGAGAATAGATATAGGAACAAGCTGGTTTGAAGATTGACAGTAAAATTATAAATGTAATGATAATAGATATAGGAACAAGTTGGATTGAAGATTGACAGTAAATTGATAAAGGTAATGATAATAGATATAGGAACAAGTTGGTTTGAAGATTGACAGTAAAATGATAAAGGTAATGAGAATAGATATAGGAACAAGTTGGTTTGAAGATTGACAGTAAAATGATAAAGGTAATGATAATAGATATAGGAACAAGTTGGTTTGAAGATTGACAGTAAAATGATAAAGGTAATGATAATAGATATAGGAACAAGTTGGTTTGAAGAGTGACAGGAACATGATAAAGGTAATGAGAATAGATATAGGAACAAGTTGGTTTGAAGATTGACAGTAAAATGATAAAGGTAATGAGAATAGATATAGGAACAAGTTGGTTTGAAGATTGACAGTAAAATGATAAAGGTAATGAGAATAGATATAGGAACAAGTTGGTTTGAAGATTGACAGGAAAATGATAAAGGTAATGAGAATAGATATAGGAACAAGTTGGTTTGAAGATTGACGGAAAATGATAAAGGTAATGAGAATAGATATAGGAACAAGGTAGTTTGAAGATTGACAGTAAAATGATAAAGGTAATGAGAATAGATATAGGAACAAGTTGGTTTGAAGATTGACAGGAAAATGATAAAGGTAATGAGAATAGATATATTAACAAGTTGATTTGAAGATTGACAGTAAAATAATAAAGGTAATGAGAATAGATATAGGAACAAGTTGGTTTCAAGATTGAAAGGACAATGATAAAGGTAATGAGAATAGATATATTAACAAGTTGATTTGAAGATTGACAGTAAAATAATAAAGGTAATGAGTATAGATATAGGAAGATGTTGGTTTGAAGATTGACAGGAACATGATAAATGTAATGAGTATAGATATAGGAACAAGTTGGTTTGACGATTGACAGAAAAATGATAAAGGTAATACGAATAGATATAGTTAGATGTTGGTTTGAAGATTGACAGGACAATGATAAAGGTAATGAGAATAGATATAGGAAGATGTTGGTTTGAAGGTTGGCGGGTACGTGATGGGGGTTATGGGGGTGGTTGTTGGAACAATTTGGATTGAAAATTGACATTAAAATGAGAAACGTAATGAGAATAGATATAGGAACAAGTTGGTTTGAAGATTGACAGGAAAATGATAAAGGTAATCAGAATAGATATAGGAACAAGTTGGTTTGAAGATTGACATGAAAATGATAAAGGCAATGAGAATAGATATAGGAACAAGTTGGTTTGAAGATTGACAGTAAAATGATAAAGGTAATGAGAATAGATATAAGAACAAGTTAATTTGAAGATTGACAGGAAAATGATAAAGGTAATGAGAATAGATATAGCAACAAGTTGGTTTGAAGATTGACGGAAAATGATAAAGGTAATGAGAATAGATATAGGAACAAGGTAGTTTGAAGATTGACAGTAAAATGATAAAGGTAATGAGAACAGAAATAGGAACAAGTTGGTTTGAAGATTGACAGGAAAATGATAAAGGTAATGAGAATAGATATAGGAGCAAGTTGGCTTGAAGATTGACAGGAAAATGATAAAGGTAATGAGTATAGATATAGGAACAAGCTGGTTTGAAGATTGTCAGTAAAATGATGAAAGTAATGAGAATAGATATAGGAACAAGTTGGTATGAAGATTGACATGAACATGATGAAGGTAATGGGAATATATATAGGAACAAGTTGGTTTGACGATTGACATTAAAATGATAAAGGTAATGAGAATAGATATAGGAACAAGTTGGTTTGGAGATTGACAGGAAAATGATAAAGGTAATGAGAATAAATATAGGAAGAAGTTGGTTTGAAGATTGATATGAAAATGATAAAGGTAATGAGAATAGATATAGTAAGATGTTGGTTTGAAGATTGACAGGAAAATGATAAAGGTAATGAGAAAAGATATAGGAAGATGTTGGTTTAAAGATTAAC
Organism: Oreohelix idahoensis; assembly: GCA_024509875.1. NCBI lineage: Eukaryota > Metazoa > Mollusca > Gastropoda > Stylommatophora > Oreohelicidae > Oreohelix > Oreohelix idahoensis. Next base: position 3,907 of record JAMPIV010019110.1, read on the forward strand.
AGGAAAATGATAAAGGTAATGAGAATAGATATAGGAAGATGTTCGTTTGACGATTGACAGGAACATGATAAAGGTAATGAGACTAGATATAGGAACAATTTAGATTGAAGATTGACATTAAAATGATAAAGGCAATGAGAATAGATATAGGAACAAGTTGGTTTGAAGATTGACAGTAAAATGATAAAGGTAATGAGAATAGATATAGGAACAAGTTGGTTTGAAGAGTGACAGGAACATGATAAAGGTAATGAGAATAGATATAGGAAGAAGTTGGTTTGAAGATTGACAGTAAAATGATAAAGGTAATGAGAAAAGATATAGGAACAAGTTGGTTTGAAGATTGACAGTAAAATGATGAAGGTAATGAGAATAGATATAGGAACAAGTTGGTTTGAAGATTGACAGTAAAATGATAAATGTAATGATAATAGATATAGGAACAAGTTTCTTTGAATATTGACAGTAAATTGATAAAGGTAATGATAATAGATATAGGAACAAGTTGGTTTGAAGATTGGCAGGAAAATGATAAAGGTAATGAGAATAGATATAGGAACAAGTTGGTTTGAAGATTGACAGGAAAATGATAAAGGTAATGACAATAGATATAGGAACAAGTTGGTTTGAAGATTGACAGGAAAATGATAAAGGTAATGAGAATAGATATAGGAACAAGTTGGTTTGAAGATTGACCGGAAAATGATAAAGGTAATACGAATAGATATAGTAAGATGTTGGTTTGAAGATTGACAGGAAAATGATAAAGGTAATGAGAACAGATATAGGAACAAGTTGGTTTGAAGATTGACAGGAAAATGATAAAGGTAATACGAATAGATATAGTAAGATGTTGGTTTGAAGATTGACAGGACAATGATAAAGGTAATGAGAATAGATATAGGAAGATGTTGGTTTGAAGATTGACAGGAACATGATAAAGGTAATGAGAATAGATATTGGAACAATTTGGATTGAAAATTGACATTAAAATGAGAAACGTAATGAGAATAGATATAGGAACAAGTTGGTTTGAAGATTGACAGGAAAATGATAAAGGTAATCAGAATAGATATAGGAACAAGTTGGTTTGAAGATTGACATGAAAATGATAAAGGCAATGAGAATAGATATAGGAACAAGTTGGTTTGAAGATTGACAGTAAAATGATAAAGGTAATGAGAATAGATATAGGAACAAGTTGGTTTGAAGATTGACAGGAAAATGATAAAGGTAATGAGAATAGATATAGCAACAAGTTGGTTTGAAGATTGACGGAAAATGATAAAGGTAATGAGAATAGATATAGGAAGAAGTTAGTTTGAAGATTGACAGTAAAATGATAAAGGTAATGAGAATAGATATAGGAACAAGTTGGTTTGAAGATTGACAGTAAAATGATAAAGGTAATGATAATAGATATAGGAACAAGTTGGTTTGAAGAGTGACAGGAACATGATAAAGGTAATGAGAATAGATATAGGAACAAGTTGGTTTGAAGATTGACAGGAAAATGATAAAGGTAATGAGAATAGATATAGGAAGATGTTCGTTTGAAGATTGACAGTAAAATAATAAAGGTAATGAGAATAGATATAGGAACAAGTTGGTTTCAAGATTGAAAGGACAATGATAAAGGTAATGAGAATAGATATAGGAACAAGTTGGTTTGAAGATTGACAGTAAAATGATAAAGGTAATGAGAATAGATATAGGAACAAGTTGGTTTCAAGATTGAAAGATTGATAAAGGTAAAAATGATATATAAAAGGTGAAATGAATAATAGTAATGAGAATAGATATAGGAACAAGTTGGTTTGAAGATTGACAGGAAATGATAAAGGTAATGAGAATAGATATAGGAACAAGTTGGTTTGAAGATTGAGAGGAAAATGATGTAATGAGAATAGAATAGGAAGATGTTGGTTTGAAGATTGACAGGAAAATGATAAAGGTAATGAGAATAGATATAGGAACAAGTTGGTTTGAAGATTGACAGGAACATGATAAAGGTAATGAGTATAGATATAGGAAGATGTTGGTTTGAAGATTGACAGGAACATGATAAATGTAATGAGTATAGATATAGGAACAAGTTGGTTTGACGATTGACAGAAAAATGATAAAGGTAATGAGAATAGATATAGGAAGATGTTGGTTTGAAGATTGACAGGAAAATGATAAAGGTAATGAGAATAGATATAGGAACAAGTTGGTTTGAAGATTGACAGGAACATGATAAAGGTAATGAGAATAGATATTGGAACAATTTGGATTGAAAATTGACATTAAAATGAGAAACGTAATGAGAATAGATATAGGAACAAGTTGGTTTGAAGATTGACAGGAAAATGATAAAGGTAATCAGAATAGATATAGGAACAAGTTGGTTTGAAGATTGACATGAAAATGATAAAGGTAATGAGAATAGATATAGGAACAAGTTGGTTTGAAGATTGACAGTAAAATGATAAAGGTAATGAGAATAGATATAAGAACAAGTTAATTTGAAGATTGACAGGAAAATGATAAAGGTAATGAGAATAGATATAGCAACAAGTTGGTTTGAAGATTGACGGAAAATGATAAAGGTAATGAGAATAGATATAGGAACAAGGTAGTTTGAAGATTGACAGTAAAATGATAAAGGTAATGAGAACAGAAATAGGAACAAGTTGGTTTGAAGATTGACAGGAAAATGATAAAGGTAATGAGAATAGATATAGGAACAAGTTGGTTTGAAGATTGACAGGAAAATGATAAAGGTAATGAGTATAGATATAGGAACAAGCTGGTTTGAAGATTGTCAGTAAAATGATGAAAGTAATGAGAATAGATATAGGAACAAGTTGGTATGAAGATTGACAGGAACATGATGAAGGTAATGGGAATATATATAGGAACAAGTTGGTTTGACGATTGACATTAAAATGATAAAGGTAATGAGAATAGATATAGGAACAAGTTGGTTTGAAGATTGACAGGAAAATGATAAAGGTAATGAGAATAAATATAGGAAGAAGTTGGTTTGAAGATTGATATGAAAATGATAAAGGTAATGAGAATAGATATAGTAAGATGTTGGTTTGAAGATTGACAGGAAAATGATAAAGGTAATGAGAAAAGATATAGGAAGATGTTGGTTTAAAGATTAACAGGAAAATGATAAAGGTAATGAGAATAGATATAGGAAGATGTTCGTTTGACGATTGACAGGAACATGATAAAGGTAATGAGAATAGATATAGGAACAATTTAGATTGAAGATTGACATTAAAATGATAAAGGCAATGAGAATAGATATAGGAACAAGTTGGTTTGAAGATTGACAGTAAAATGATAAAGGTAATGAGAATAGATATAGGAACAAGTTGGTTTGAAGAGTGACAGGAACATGATAAAGGTAATGAGAATAGATATAGGAAGAAGTTGGTTTGAAGATTGACAGTAAAATGATAAAGGTAATGAGAAAAGATATAGGAACAAGTTGGTTTGAAGATTGACAGTAAAATGATGAAGGTAATGAGAATAGATATAGGAACAAGTTGGTTTGAAGATTGACAGTAAAATGATAAATGTAATGATAATAGATATAGGAACAAGTTTCTTTGAATATTGACAGTAAATTGATAAAGGTAATGATAATAGATATAGGAACAAGTTGGTTTGAAGATTGGCAGGAAAATGATAAAGGTAATGAGAATAGATATAGGAACAAGTTGGTTTGAAGATTGACAGGAAAATGATAAAGGTAATGACAATAGATATAGGAACAAGTTGGTTTGAAGATTGACAGGAAAATGATAAAGGTAATGAGAATAGATATAGGAACAAGTTGGTTTGAAGATTGACCGGAAAATGATAAAGGTAATACGAATAGATATAGTAAGATGTTGGTTTGAAGATTGACAGGAAAATGATAAAGGTAATGAGAACAGATATAGGAACAAGTTGGTTTGAAGATTGACAGGAAAATGATAAAGGTAATACGAATAGATATAGTAAGATGTTGGTTTGAAGATTGACAGGACAATGATATCGGAACAAGTTGGTTTGAAGATTGACAGGAACATGATAAAGGTAATGAGAATAGATATTGGAACAATTTGGATTGAAAATTGACATTAAAATGAGAAACGTAATGAGAATAGATATAGGAACAAGTTGGTTTGAAGATTGACAGGAAAATGATAAAGGTAATCAGAATAGATATAGGAACAAGTTGGTTTGAAGATTGACATGAAAATGATAAAGGCAATGAGAATAGATATAGGAACAAGTTGGTTTGAAGATTGACAGTAAAATGATAAAGGTAATGAGAATAGATATAAGAACAAGTTAATTAAAGATTGATAGGAAAATGATAAAGGTAATGAGAATAGATATAGCAACAAGTTGGTTTGAAGATTGACGGAAAATGATAAAGGTAATGAGAATAGATATAGGAACAAGGTAGTTTGAAGATTGACAGTAAAATGATAAAGGTAATGAGAATAGAAATAGGAACAAGTTGGTTTGAAGATTGACAGGAAAATGATAAAGGTAATGAGAATAGATATAGGAGCAAGTTGGCTTGAAGATTGACAGGAAAATGATAAAGGTAATGAGTATAGATATAGGAACAAGCTGGTTTGAAGATTGACAGTAAAATGATAAAGGTAATGAGAATAGATATAGGAACAAGTTGGTTTGAAGATTGACAGGAAAATGATAAAGGTAATGAGAATAGATATAGGAACAAGTTGGTTTGAAGATTGACAGGAACATGATGAAGGTAATGAGAATAGATATAGGAACAAGTTGGTTTGAAGATTGACATGAAAATGATAAAGGTAATGAGAATAGATATAGGAACAAGTTGGTTTGAAGATTGACAGGAAAATGATAAAGGTAATGAGAATAGATATAGGAAGAAGTTGGTTTGAAGATTGATATGAAAATGATAAAGGTAATGAGAATAGATATAGTAAGATGTTGGTTTGAAGATTGACAGGAAAATGATAAAGGTAATGAGAGGAAGATGTTGGTTTAAAGATTAACAGGAAAATGATAAAGGTAATGAGAATAGATATAGGAAGATGTTCGTTTGAAGATTGACAGGAACATGATAAAGGTAATGAGAATAGATATAGGAACAATTTAGATTGAAGATTGACATTAAAATGATAAAGGCAATGAGAATAGATATAGGAACAAGTTGGTTTGAAGATTGACAGTAAAATGATAAAGGTAATGAGAATAGATATAGGAACAAGTTGGTTTGAAGAGTGACAGGAACATGATAAAGGTAATGAGAATAGATATAGGAAGAAGTTGGTTTGAAGATTGACAGTAAAATGATAAAGGTAATGAGAATAGATATAGGAACAAGTTGGTTTGAAGATTGACAGTAAAATGATGAAGGTAATGAGAATAGATATAGGAACAAGCTGGTTTGAAGATTGACAGTAAAATTATAAATGTAATGATAATAGATATAGGAACAAGTTGGATTGAAGATTGACAGTAAATTGATAAAGGTAATGATAATAGATATAGGAACAAGTTGGTTTGAAGATTGACAGTAAAATGATAAAGGTAATGAGAATAGATAAAGGAACAAGTTGGTTTGAAGATTGACAGTAAAATGATAAAGGTAATGATAATAGATATAGGAACAAGTTGGTTTGAAGATTGACAGTAAAATGATAAAGGTAATGATAATAGATATAGGAACAAGTTGGTTTGAAGAGTGACAGGAACATGATAAAGGTAATGAGAATAGATATAGGAAGAAGTTGGTTTGAAGATTGACAGTAAAATGATAAAGGTAATGAGAATAGATATAGGAACAAGTTGGTTTGAAGATTGACAGTAAAATGATAAAGGTAATGATAATAGATATAGGAACAAGTTGGTTTGAAGAGTGACAGGAACATGATAAAGGTAATGAGACTAGATATAGGAAGAAGTTGGTTTGAAGATTGACGGAAAATGATAAAGGTAATGAGAATAGATATAGGAACAAGTTAGTTTGAAGATTGACAGTAAAATAATAAAGGTAATGAGAATAGATACAGGAACAAGTTGGTTTCAAGATTGAAAGGACAATGATAAAGGTAATGAGAATAGATATATTAACAAGTTGATTTGAAGATTGACAGTAAAATAATAAAGGTAATGAGAATAGATATAGGAACAAGTTGGTTTCAAGATTGAAAGGACAATGATAAAGGTAATGAGAATAGATATATTAACAAGTTGATTTGAAGATTGACAGTAAAATAATAAAGGTAATGAGTATAGATATAGGAAGATGTTGGTTTGAAGATTGACAGGAACATGATAAATGTAATGAGTATAGATATAGGAACAAGTTGGTTTGACGATTGACAGAAAAATGATAAAGGTAATACGAATAGATATAGTTAGATGTTGGTTTGAAGATTGACAGGACAATGATAAAGGTAATGAGAATAGATATAGGAAGATGTTGGTTTGAAGATTGACAGGAACATGATAAAGGTAATGAGAATAGATATTGGAACAATTTGGATTGAAAATTGACATTAAAATGAGAAACGTAATGAGAATAGATATAGGAACAAGTTGGTTTGAAGATTGACAGGAAAATGATAAAGGTAATCAGAATAGATATAGGAACAAGTTGGTTTGAAGATTGACATGAAAATGATAAAGGCAATGAGAATAGATATAGGAACAAGTTGGTTTGAAGATTGACAGTAAAATGATAAAGGTAATGAGAATAGATATAAGAACAAGTTAATTTGAAGATTGACAGGAAAATGATAAAGGTAATGAGAATAGATATAGCAACAAGTTGGTTTGAAGATTGACGGAAAATGATAAAGGTAATGAGAATAGATATAGGAACAAGGTAGTTTGAAGATTGACAGTAAAATGATAAAGGTAATGAGAACAGAAATAGGAACAAGTTGGTTTGAAGATTGACAGGAAAATGATAAAGGTAATGAGAATAGATATAGGAGCAAGTTGGCTTGAAGATTGACAGGAAAATGATAAAGGTAATGAGTATAGATATAGGAACAAGCTGGTTTGAAGATTGTCAGTAAAATGATGAAAGTAATGAGAATAGATATAGGAACAAGTTGGTATGAAGATTGACAGGAACATGATGAAGGTAATGGGAATATATATAGGAACAAGTTGGTTTGACGATTGACATTAAAATGATAAAGGTAATGAGAATAGATATAGGAACAAGTTGGTTTGAAGATTGACAGGAAAATGATAAAGGTAATGAGAATAAATATAGGAAGAAGTTGGTTTGAAGATTGATATGAAAATGATAAAGGTAATGAGAATAGATATAGTAAGATGTTGGTTTGAAGATTGACAGGAAAATGATAAAGGTAATGAGAAAAGATATAGAAAGATGTTGGTTTAAAGATTAACAGGAAAATGATAAAGGTAATGAGAATAGATATAGGAAGATGTTCGTTTGACGATTGACAGGAACATGATAAAGGTAATGAGAATAGATATAGGAACAATTTAGATTGAAGATTGACATTAAAATGATAAAGGCAATGAGAATAGATATAGGAACAAGTTGGTTTGAAGATTGACAGTAAAATGATAAAGGTAATGATAATAGATATAGGAACAAGTTGGTTTGAAGAGTGACAGGAACATGATAAAGGTAATGAGAATAGATATAGGAAGAAGTTGGTTTGAAGATTGACAGTAAAATGATAAAGGTAATGAGAAAAGATATAGGAACAAGTTGGTTTGAAGATTGACAGTAAAATGATGAAGGTAATGAGAATAGATATAGGAACAAGTTGGTTTGAAGATTGACAGTAAAATGATAAATGTAATGATAATAGATATAGGAACAAGTTTCTTTGAATATTGACAGTAAATTGATAAAGGTAATGATAATAGATATAGGAACAAGTTGGTTTGAAGATTGGCAGGAAAATGATAAAGGTAATGAGAATAGATATAGGAACAAGTTGGTTTGAAGATTGACAGGAAAATGATAAAGGTAATGACAATAGATATAGGAACAAGTTGGTTTGAAGATTGACAGGAAAATGATAAAGGTAATGAGAATAGATATAGGAACAAGTTGGTTTGAAGATTGACCGGAAAATGATAAAGGTAATACGAATAGATATAGTAAGATGTTGGTTTGAAGATTGACAGGAAAATGATAAAGGTAATGAGAACAGATATAGGAACAAGTTGGTTTGAAGATTGACAGGAAAATGATAAAGGTAATACGAATAGATATAGTAAAATTGACATTAAAATGAGAAACGTAATGAGAATAGATATAGGAACAAGTTGGTTTGAAGATTGACAGGAAAATGATAAAGGTAATCAGAATAGATATAGGAACAAGTTGGTTTGAAGATTGACATGAAAATGATAAAGGCAATCAGAAAAGATATAGGAACAAGTTGGTTTGAAGATTGACAGTAAAATGATGAAGGTAATGAGAATAGATATAGGAACAAGTTGGTTTGAAGATTGACAGTAAAATGATAAATGTAATGATAATAGATATAGGAACAAGTTTCTTTGAATATTGACAGTAAATTGATAAAGGTAATGATAATAGATATAGGAACAAGTTGGTTTGAAGATTGGCAGGAAAATGATAAAGGTAATGAGAATAGATATAGGAACAAGTTGGTTTGAAGATTGACAGGAAAATGATAAAGGTAATGACAATAGATATAGGAACAAGTTGGTTTGAAGATTGACAGGAAAATGATAAAGGTAATGAGAATAGATATAGGAACAAGTTGGTTTGAAGATTGACAGGAAAATGATAAAGGTAATACGAATAGATATAGTAAGATGTTGGTTTGAAGATTGACAGGAAAATGATAAAGGTAATGAGAACAGATATAGGAACAAGTTGGTTTGAAGATTGACAGGAAAATGATAAAGGTAATACGAATAGATATAGTAAGATGTTGGTTTGAAGATTGACAGGACAATGATAAAGGTAATGAGAATAGATATAGGAAGATGTTGGTTTGAAGATTGACAGGAACATGATAAAGGTAATGAGAATAGATATTGGAACAATTTGGATTGAAAATTGACATTAAAATGAGAAAAGTAATGAGAATAGATATAGGAACAAGTTGGTTTGAAGTTTGACAGGAAAATGATAAAGGTAATCAGAATAGATATAGGAACAAGTTGGTTTTCTTTTTTTTGAAGATTGACATGAAAATGATAAAGGCAATGAGAATAGATATAGGAACAAGTTGGTTTGAAGATTGACAGTAAAATGATAAAGGTAATGAGAATAGATATAAGAACAAGTTAATTAAAGATTGACAGGAAAATGATAAAGGTAATGAGAATAGATATAGCAACAAGTTGGTTTGAAGATTGACGGAAAATGATAAAGGTAATGAGAATAGATATAGGAACAAGGTAGTTTGAAGATTGACAGTAAAATGATAAAGGTAATGAGAATAGAAATAGGAACAAGTTGGTTTGAAGATTGACAGGAAAATGATAAAGGTAATGAGAATAGATATAGGAGCAAGTTGGCTTGAAGATTGACAGGAAAATGATAAAGGTAATGAGTATAGATATAGGAACAAGCTGGTTTGAAGATTGACAGTAAAATGATGAAAGTAATGAGAATAGATATAGGAACAAGTTAGTTTAAAGATTGACAAGAAAATGATAAAGGTAATGAGAATAGATATATTAACAAGTTAGTTTGAAGATTGACAAGAAAATGATAAAGGTAATGAGAATAGATATAGGAACAAGTTGGTTTGAAGATGGACAGGAAAATGATAAAGGTAATGGGAATAGATATAGGAACAAGTTGGTTTGAAGATTGACAGGAAAATGATAAAGGTAATGAGTATAGATATAGGAACAAGCTGGTTTGAAGATTGACAGTAAAATAATAAAGGTAATGAGAATAGGTATAGGAACAAGTTTGTTTGAAGATTGACAGGAACATGATAAAAGTAATGAGAATAGATATAGGAACAAGTTGGTATGAAGAGTGACAGGAACATGATGAAGGCAATGAGAATATATATAGAAACAAGTTGGTTTGACGATTGACATTAGAATGATAAAGGTAATGAGAATAGATATAGGAACAAGTTGGTTTGAAGAGTGACAGGAACATGATAAAGGTAATGAGAATAGATATAGGAAGAAGTTGGTTTGAAGATTGACGGAAAATGATAAAGGTAATGAGAATAGATATAGGAACAAGTTAGTTTGAAGATTGACAGTAAAATAATAAAGGTAATGAGAATAGATACAGGAACAAGTTGGTTTCAAGATTGAAAGGACAATGATAAAGGTAATGAGAATAGATATATTAACAAGTTGATTTGAAGATTGACAGTAAAATAATAAAGGTAATGAGAATAGATATAGGAACAAGTTGGTTTCAAGATTGAAAGGACAATGATAAAGGTAATGAGAATAGATATATTAACAAGTTGATTTGAAGATTGACAGTAAAATAATAAAGGTAATGAGAATAGATATAGTAAGATGTTGGTTTGAAGATTGACAGGAACATGATAAAGGTAATGAGAATAGATATAGTAAGATGTTGGTTTGAAGATTGAGAGGAAAATGATAAAGGTAATGAGAATAGATATAGGAAGATGTTGGTTTGAAGATTGACAGGAAAATGATAAAGGTAATGAGAATAGATATAGGAACAAGTTGGTTTGAAGATTGACAGGAACATGATAAAGGTAATGAGTATAGATATAGGAAGATGTTGGTTTGAAGATTGACAGGAACATGATAAATGTAATGAGTATAGATATAGGAACAAGTTGGTTTGACGATTGACAGAAAATTGATAAAGGTAATACGAATAGATATAGTTAGATGTTGGTTTGAAGATTGACAGGACAATGATAAAGGTAATGAGAATAGATATAGGAAGATGTTGGTTTGAAGATTGACAGGAACATGATAAAGGTAATGAGAATAGATATTGGAACAATTTGGATTGAAAATTGACATTAAAATGAGAAACGTAATGAGAATAGATATAGGAACAAGTTGGTTTGAAGATTGACAGGAAAATGATAAAGGTAATCAGAATATATATAGGAACAAGTTGGTTTGAAGATTGACATGAAAATGATAAAGGCAATGAGAATAGATATAGGAACAAGTTGGTTTGAAGATTGACAGTAAAATGATAAAGGTAATGAGAATAGATATAAGAACAAGTTAATTTGAAGATTGACAGGAAAATGATAAAGGTAATGAGAATAGATATAGCAACAAGTTGGTTTGAAGATTGACGGAAAATGATAAAGGTAATGAGAATAGATATAGGAACAAGGTAGTTTGAAGATTGACAGTAAAATGATAAAGGTAATGAGAACAGAAATAGGAACAAGTTGGTTTGAAGATTGACAGGAAAATGATAAAGGTAATGAGAATAGATATAGGAGCAAGTTGGCTTGAAGATTGACAGGAAAATGATAAAGGTAATGAGTATAGATATAGGAACAAGCTGGTTTGAAGATTGTCAGTAAAATGATGAAAGTAATGAGAATAGATATAGGAACAAGTTGGTATGAAGATTGACAGGAACATGATGAAGGTAATGGGAATATATATAGGAACAAGTTGGTTTGACGATTGACATTAAAATGATAAAGGTAATGAGAATAGATATAGGAACAAGTTGGTTTGAAGATTGACAGGAAAATGATAAAGGTAATGAGAATAAATATAGGAAGAAGTTGGTTTGAAGATTGATATGAAATGATAAAGGTAATGAGAATAGATATAGTAAGATGTTGGTTTGAAGATTGACAGGAAAATGATAAAGGTAATGAGAAAAGATATAGGAAGATGTTGGTTTAAAGATTAACAGGAAAATGATAAAGGTAATGAGAATAGATATAGGAAGATGTTCGTTTGACGATTGACAGGAACATGATAAAGGTAATGAGAATAGATATAGGAACAATTTAGATTGAAGATTGACATTAAAATGATAAAGGCAATGAGAATAGATATAGGAACAAGTTGGTTTGAAGATTGACAGTAAAATGATAAAGGTAATGAGAATAGATATAGGAACAAGTTGGTTTGAAGAGTGACAGGAACATGATAAAGGTAATGAGAATAGATATAGGAAGAAGTTGGTTTGAAGATTGACAGTAAAATGATAAAGGTAATGAGAAAAGATATAGGAACAAGTTGGTTTGAAGATTGACAGTAAAATGATGAAGGTAATGAGAATAGATATAGGAACAAGTTGGTTTGAAGATTGACAGTAAAATGATAAATGTAATGATAATAGATATAGGAACAAGTTTCTTTGAATATTGACAGTAAATTGATAAAGGTAATGATAATAGATATAGGAACAAGTTGGTTTGAAGATTGGCAGGAAAATGATAAAGGTAATGAGAATAGATATAGGAACAAGTTGGTTTGAAGATTGACAGGAAAATGATAAAGGTAATGACAATAGATATAGGAACAAGTTGGTTTGAAGATTGACAGGAAAATGATAAAGGTAATGAGAATAGATATAGGAACAAGTTGGTTTGAAGATTGACCGGAAAATGATAAAGGTAATACGAATAGATATAGTAAGATGTTGGTTTGAAGATTGACAGGAAAATGATAAAGGTAATGAGAACAGAGATAGGAACAAGTTGGTTTGAAGATTGACAGGAAAATGATAAAGGTAATACGAATAGATATAGTAAGATGTTGGTTTGAAGATTGACAGGACAATGATAAAGGTAATGAGAATAGATATAGGAAGATGTTGGTTTGAAGATTGACAGGAACATGATAAAGGTAATGAGAATAGATATTGGAACAATTTGGATTGAAAATTGACATTAAAATGAGAAACGTAATGAGAATAGATATAGGAACAAGTTGGTTTGAAGATTGACAGGAAAATGATAAAGGTAATCAGAATAGATATAGGAACAAGTTGGTTTGAAGATTGACATGAAAATGATAAAGGCAATGAGAATAGATATAGGAACAAGTTGGTTTGAAGATTGACAGTAAAATGATAAAGGTAATGAGAATAGATATAAGAACAAGTTAATTAAAGATTGATAGGAAAATGATAAAGGTAATGAGAATAGATATAGCAACAAGTTGGTTTGAAGATTGACGGAAAATGATAAAGGTAATGAGAATAGATATAGGAACAAGGTAGTTTGAAGATTGACAGTAAAATGATAAAGGTAATGAGAATAGAAATAGGAACAAGTTGGTTTGAAGATTGACAGGAAAATGATAAAGGTAATGAGAATAGATATAGGAGCAAGTTGGCTTGAAGATTGACAGGAAAATGATAAAGGTAATGAGTATAGATATAGGAACAAGCTGGTTTGAAGATTGACAGTAAAATGATGAAAGTAATGAGAATAGATATAGGAACAAGTTAGTTTAAAGATTGACAAGAAAATGATAAAGGTAATGAGAATAGAAATATTAACAAGTTAGTTTGAAGATTGACAAGAAAATGATAAAGGTAATGAGAATAGATATAGGAACACGTTGGTTTGAAGATGGACAGGAAAATGATAAAGGTAATGGAAATAGATATAGGAACAAGTTGGTTTGAAGATTGACAGGAAAATGATAAAGGTAATGAGTATAGATATAGGAACAAGCTGGTTTGAAGATTGACAGTAAAATAATAAAGGTAATGAGAATAGGTATAGGAACAAGTTTGTTTGAAGATTGACAGGAACATGATAAAAGTAATGAGAATAGATATAGGAACAAGTTGGTATGAAGATTGACAGGAACATGATGAAGGTAATGGGAATATATATAGGAACAAGTTGGTTTGACGATTGACATTAAAATGATAAAGGTAATGAGAATAGATATAGGAACAAGTTGGTTTGAAGATTGACAGGAAAATGATAAAGGTAATGAGAATAGATATAGGAAGAAGTTGGTTTGAAGATTGATATGAAAATGATAAAGGTAATGAGAATAGATATAGTAAGATGTTGGTTTGAAGATTGACAGGAAAATGATAAAGGTAATGAGAATAGATATAGGAAGATGTTGGTTTAAAGATTAACAGGAAAATGATAAAGGTAATGAGAATAGATATAGGAAGATGTTCGTTTGAAGATTGACAGGAACATGATAAAGGTAATGAGAATAGATATAGGAACAATTTAGATTGAAGATTGACATTAAAATGATAAAGGCAATGAGAATAGATATAGGAACAAGTTGGTTTGAAGATTGACAGTAAAATGATAAAGGTAATGAGAATAGATATAGGAACAAGTTGGTTTGAAGAGTGACAGGAACATGATAAAGGTAATGAGAATAGATATAGGAAGAAGTTGGTTTGAAGATTGACAGTAAAATGATAAAGGTAATGAGAATAGATATAGGAACAAGTTTGTTTGAAGATTGACAGGAACATGATAAAAGTAATGAGAATAGATATAGGAACAAGTTGGTATGAAGATTGACAGGAACATGATGAAGGTAATGGGAATATATATAGGAACAAGTTGGTTTGACGATTGACATTAAAATGATAAAGGTAATGAGAATAGATATAGGAACAAGTTGGTTTGAAGATTGACAGGAAAATGATAAAGGTAATGAGAATAGATATAGGAAGAAGTTGGTTTGAAGATTGATATGAAAATGATAAAGGTAATGAGAATAGATATAGTAAGATGTTGGTTTGAAGATTGACAGGAAAATGATAAAGGTAATGAGAATAGATATAGGAAGATGTTGGTTTAAAGATTAACAGGAAAATGATAAAGGTAATGAGAATAGATATAGGAAGATGTTCGTTTGAAGATTGACAGGAACATGATAAAGGTAATGAGAATAGATATAGGAACAATTTAGATTGAAGATTGACATTAAAATGATAAAGGCAATGAGAATAGATATAGGAACAAGTTGGATTGAAGATTGACAGTAAAATGATAAAGGTAATGAGAATAGATATAGGAACTAGTTGGTTTGAAGAGTGACAGGAACATGATAAAGGTAATGAGAATAGATATAGGAAGAAGTTGGTTTGAAGATTGACAGTAAAATGATAAAGGTAATGAGAATAGATATAGGAACAAGTTGGTTTGAAGATTGACAGTAAAATGATGAAGGTAATGAGAATAGATATAGGAACAAGTTGGTTTGAAGATTGACAGTAAAATGATAAATGTAATGATAATAGATATAGGAACAAGTTGGTTTGAAGATTGACAGTAAATTGATAAAGGTAATGATAATAGATATAGGAACAAGTTGGTTTGAAGATTGACAGTAAAATGATAAAGGTAATGAGAATAGATATAGGAACAAGTTGGTTTGAAGATTGACAGTAAAATGATAAAGGTAATGAGAATAGATATAGGAACAAGTTGGTTTGAAGATTGACAGTAAAATGATAAAGGTAATGATAATAGATATAGGAACAAGTTGGTTTGAAGAGTGACAGGAACATGATAAAGGTAATGAGAATAGATATAGGAAGAAGTTGGTTTGAAGATTGACAGTAAAATGATAAAGGTAATGAGAATAGATATAGGAACAAGTTGGTTTGAAGATTGACAGTAAAATGATAAAGGTAATGAGAATAGATATAGGAACAAGTTGGTTTGAAGATTGACAGTAAAATGATAAAGGTAATGAGAATAGATATAGGAACAAGTTGGTTTGAAGATTGACAGTAAAATGATAAAGGTAATGATAATAGATATAGGAACAAGTTGGTTTGAAGAGTGACAGGAACATGATAAAGGTAATGAGAATAGATATAGGAAGAAGTTGGTTTGAAGATTGACGGAAAATGATAAAGGTAATGAGAATAGATATAGGAACAAGTTAGTTTGAAGATTGACAGTAAAATAATAAAGGTAATGAGAATAGATATAGGAACAAGTTGGTTTCAAGATTGAAAGGACAATGATAAAGGTAATGAGAATAGATATATTAACAAGTATTTGAAGATTGACAGTAAAATAATAAAGGTAATGAGAATAGATATAGGAACAAGTTGGTTTCAAGATTGAAAGGACAATGATAAAGGTAATGAGAATAGATATATTAACAAGTTGATTTGAAGATTGACAGTAAAATAATAAAGGTAATGAGAATAGATATAGTAAGATGTTGGTTTGAAGATTGACAGGAACATGATAAAGGTAATGAGAATAGATATAGTAAGATGTTGGTTTGAAGATTGAGAGGAAAATGATAAAGGTAATGAGAATAGATATAGGAAGATGTTGGTTTGAAGATTGACAGGAAAATGATAAAGGTAATGAGAATAGATATAGGAACAAGTTGGTTTGAAGATTGACAGGAACATGATAAAGGTAATGAGTATAGATATAGGAAGATGTTGGTTTGAAGATTGACAGGAACATGATAAAGGAAATGAGTATAGATATAGCAACAAGTTGGTTTGACGATTGACAGAAAAATGATAAAGGTAATACGAATAGATATAGTAAGATGTTGGTTTGAAGATTGACAGGACAATGATAAAGGTAATGAGAATAGATATAGGAAGATGTTGGTTTGAAGATTGACAGGAACATGATAAAGGTAATGAGAATAGATATTGGAACAATTTGGATTGAAAATTGACATTAAAATGAGAAACGTAATGAGAATAGATATAGGAACAAGTTGGTTTGAAGATTGACAGGAAAATGATAAAGGTAATCAGAATAGATATAGGAACAAGTTGGTTTGAAGATTGACATGAAAATGATAAAGGCAATGAGAATAGATATAGGAACAAGTTGGTTTGAAGATTGACAGTAAAATGATAAAGGTAATGAGAATAGATATAAGAACAAGTTAATTTGAAGATTGACAGGAAAATGATAAAGGTAATGAGAATAGATATAGCAACAAGTTGGTTTGAAGATTGACGGAAAATGATAAAGATAATGAGAATAGATATAGGAACAAGGTAGTTTGAAGATTGACAGTAAAATGATAAAGGTAATGAGAACAGAAATAGGAACAAGTTGGTTTGAAGATTGTTAGGAAAATGATAAAGGTAATGAGAATCGATATAGGAGCAAGTTGGCTTGAAGATTGACAGGAAAATGATAAAGGTAATGAGTATAGATATAGGAACAAGCTGGTTTGAAGATTGACAGTAAAATGATGAAAGTAATGAGAATAGATATAGGAACAAGTTAGTTTAAAGATTGACAAGAAAATGATAAAGGTAATGAGAATAGATATATTAACAAGTTAGTTTGAAGATTGATAAGAAAATGATAAAAGTAATGAGAATAGATATAGGAACAAGTTGGTTTGAAGATTGACAGGAAAATGATAAAGGTAATGGGAATAGATATAGGAACAAGTTGGTTTGAAGATTGACAGGAAAATGATAAAGGTAATGAGTATAGATATAGGAACAAGCTGGTTTGAAGATTGACAGTAAATTGATAAAAGTAATGATAATAGATATAGGAACAAGTTGGTTTGAAGATTGATAGTAAAATGATAAAGGTAATGAGAATAGATAAAGGAACAAGTTGGTTTGAAGATTGACAGTAAAATGATAAAGGTAATGATAATAAATATAGGAACAAGTTGGTTTGAAGATTGACAGTAAAATGATAAAGGTAATGATAATAGATATAGGAACAAGTTGGTTTGAAGAGTGACAGGAAAATGATAAAGGTAATGAGAATAGATATAGGAAGAAGTTGGTTTGAAGATTGACAGTAAAATGATAAAGGTAATGATAATAGATATAGGAACAAGTTGGTTTGAAGATTGACAGTAAAATGATAAAGGTAATGAGAATAGATATAGGAAGATGTTGGTTTGAAGATTAACAGGAAAATGATAAAGGTAATGAGAATAGATATAGGAAGAAGTTCGTTTGAAGATTGACAGGAACATGATAAAAGTAATGAGAATAGATATAGGAACAATTTAGATTGAAGATTGACATTAAAATGATAAAGGCAATGAGAATAGATATAGGAACAAGTTGGTTTGAAGATTGACAGTAAAATGATAAAGGTAATGAGAATAGATATAGGAACAAGTTGGTTTGAAGAGTGACAGGAACATGATAAAGGTAATGAGAATAGATATAGGAAGAAGTTGGTTTGAAGATTGACAGTAAAATGATAAAGGTAATGAGAATAGATATAGGAACAAGTTGGTTTGAAGATTGACAGTAAAATGATGAAGGTAATGAGAATAGATATAGGAACAAGTTGGTTTCAAGATTGAAAGGACAATGATAAAGGTAATGAGAATAGATATATTAACAAGTCTATTTGAAGATTGACAGTAAAATAATAAAGGTAATGAGAATAGATATAGTAAGATGTTGGTTTGAAGATTGACAGGAACATGATAAAGGTAATGAGAATAGATATAGTAAGATGTTGGTTTGAAGATTGAGAGGAAAATGATAAAGGTAATGAGAATAGATATAGGAAGATGTTGGTTTGAAGATTGACAGGAAAATGATAAAGGTAATGAGAATAGATATAGGAACAAGTTGGTTTGAAGATTGACAGGAAAATGATAAAGGTAATGAGAATAGATATAGGAACAAGTTGGTTTGAAGATTGACGGGACAATGATAAAGGTAATGAGAATAGATATAGTAATTGTGGTTACTTTCTTTTCTTTTTCTTGTTTTTAAAGACTATCTTCATTGCACATGTACAACTCCCATCAGTACTCCGATCTCCTCCCCTAGATCACACAAGGAGGATCTTAGCACAGTGCACGAACTCCTTAGCACCGGCGAGGATCACAATCTGTGTATACATGAATTACACATTCTATAATTACTTTTGTGGCAAGTAGGTTTACTAATTTAAAAATTTTTGCTATGGCAGCGGCCGTAAAGCCTACTCTTTACGATTTCCAACTGCCGTGGTATTTTTAACGTGCACACGGGATCTCTTATTTGTTCGCCCTTATCTAACCAAGAGATTAGCGGGGAGTATGAAATCAGTAGGACCGACTGGTTTTAAAAAAAAAAATGTTCACCAGTTATATTCCTAATGCCTTGGCTCGAACCCGGTACCTTTAGAACTAGAAACGGACTCCATACTTATAAGCGACACCGACCCCCAACACTGGTTAAATATAATTAATTTGTATCGAAATTCCTTGGAAAATGTCAATGCTTTTAAGTTACATCCGGGACACACTCCTTATCGTTCATGTTTTGTTGATTTATATAAGTTCACACGTCCAATCTTCACATGACTTATCCGCGTGAAAGCAATTAAAGATATATTTTATATTTCAATATTGCACCCGGACTAGTCGTAAAATCGTTATCATGAAAATATTTTCAAGAAAATACAAATTTAGATTTTCGCAGTTATTTCCCCGTGTCCTATCCATCGCCAGCGTCTTCTTCTCAACTCTTGGTTCCCTGGCACTTATCTGGTTGTTGTCATCAATTCCGCATTTGTGACTTTGTCATACCATTTCAGCCCTTCTATTCTACGCAAGCACCCGTTTATAAAAGTCTGTAGCTTTTTGGTTGTTGTTTTTGTTGCTCTCCATGTCTCAGAGCCATACAATAGTATTGACTTCACATTTGAGTTAAGATTTTTATTTTCGTGTTGGACTTGATTTCTCTTGTTCTCCATATGTTTCCCACTGCAATGAAAGCTCCTCTTGCCTTTTGCGTTCTTATTTTGATATAACTGTCTGTCCCTCCAACTTTGTCTGTATTACTGCCAAGATATGTGTACGATTCTACATCCTTTAGTGGTGTTTCTTCACGTTCAACCTTGTTATCATTACTTGCATTTATTCTCATAATCTTTGTCTTTTCCCTGTGTATTTTAAGGCCCACTTGTTGTGACCACTCATTGAGAATTTTCATTTTCTCTTGCATCTGATTATGGTTATGGGACAGAAGAGCAAAGTCATCTGCAAAATCCAGATCAACAAGCTGTTTAGTCAGATTCCACTGGATTCCATTTCTGTTGTGTGATGTCGATGTTTTCATAACCCAATATATTGCTAGTAAGAAAAGAAATGAAGACAAGAGGCATCCCTGTCTCACTCCCGTTCTAATCCTAAACGGTTCTTTAAGTTGTCCTTCATGAAGAACTCTGCATGTCATGTCTTCATATGACTTCCTTATTAAGTTAATAATCTTCATGGGAACTCCAAAATGCCTCTCAGTTTCCAAAGTGATTCTCTGTCTACACTGTCAAATGCCTTGTCATAGTCTACGAATCCGATGTAAAGCGGTGAATTCCATTCCAGACTTTGTTCAACTATTATTCTAAATGTGGCTATCTGGTCTGTACATGATCTGTTTTGTCGAAAACCTGCTTGTTCATCTCTCAGTTGCTTGTCTACGGATTACACTGGCTAACAAAAAAAAATTTTTTTTTTCTTTCTCTAACATTTCTATGTTTTTATGGTCAATTGTAATGCGCTGTTTTTAAATCTGCAAACCGTTTTTCTCTATCAGGTCGGGATCTCTAGAAATACGCAATTGAAGGTTTTTAACAACGCATACAGTATTACAACATCATTCGTACAAGAAGTATAACAGTTATGTAGGCTTGAATTTCTTTGCAGTCTACTTTCGTCGGTGAATGGCATGTGGTACATCGCGATGAAGCATCCAACAATAATCGGCAAGCATGGTCACACTCCACCGTCCTTGATAACGTGACTCCATTACGGCGATATCTTGATGGAATCGTTCTCCATGTTCATCGCTGACTTCGCCAAGGTTTTCAGGGAAAAAGTCATGATGCGAATCGAGCAAATGGATTTTGAGGGACATGTTACAGCCCAAAATTCTGTATGCATCTATGCACTGCTTAACAATATGCACATAGTCGACAGATTTGTGATTTCCCAGAACGTTATCGACGATCGATTTGAATGCCATCCATGCGCGAAGTTCACTACCATGTAACAAGTTCTCGAATTGTTTGTCTGCAATAACTTTCCTAATCTGAGGTCCTACAAAGATACCTTCCTTTATCTTTGCATCGCTAACTTGCGGAAACCTTTCTCGAAGATAAGTGAAAGCTTTGCTCGTTTTATCTAACGCTTTTACGAAATTCTTCATGAGCCCCAACTTTTATGTATCGGTGGTAAAATGATGCTGTCTTTGTTAACTAATGGCTCGTGTATTACATTTTTATGCCCGAGCTGCATACGATCCCTGATAGGCCACGCCTTTCTTGCATAATGTTCCTGTCTGTTGCGGCTGTCCCATTCACATAGGAAGCAACAAAATTTAGTATACCCAGTCTGCATGCCCGTGAGAATTGCAATGACCTTTAGGTCTCCACAAATCCGCCATTGGTAGTCATTGTACTTTTTTTTGCCAAAAGTATAGCCATATTGTCATAAGTTTCTTTCATATGAACAGAGTAGGCGACTGGAATTGATGAAAATAAATTTCCGTTATGCAATAACACGGCTTTTAGACTAGTACAAGGTATTGGAAGAGTCTATGAAATGTCGCCATTCGTTGACTATGTGCTCATGACCGAGGTGCACCATTAGACCGTTTACATCTTTGCAATAGCAAATGTCATCATCCATCTCAAAGTATTGAACAAGTTCACTGTGTCTATGATGAAATTTAGATATCGGAGTATTGGGCGCTAAAAGATTCCATTCTTTGAGTCGCGAACCGAGTAATTCCGCTTGTCCTTTGGTAAGAGCGAGATCACGTATTAGATCTGAAAGTTCTGAATGGTCAATTAAGTGAACACCATCATTCACCGGTATATAATCCGAGTCAGAATTAGTTTCTAAAGCAGGTAAACTATTAATTTCTGATGGTTCATTCACGTCCAACGGATATTGTTCTGGTGGAACTGGGGTCGGACACGTGATTGGATCATGAGGCACTGGTTTCGAAACCGATTCAATATTTGGATAAACCACAGACTTTCTAGTTTTAAAAGTGAAACCATGGATATTTGTCAAGCAGAAGTAACAATCAGTAGCGTGATTTGTCGGTGCACGCCATATTACTGGCACTCCAAAAGGCATCGACTTATGCTTCGGCGATTTTCGTAACCAACCTGCCAATGTATTTGCACAAGTCGAACAAACTGCATTTGGCTTCCAAGATTTATTTGCATCATCAACTTTCCAATCGAAATATAGTTCATATGCTTTCTTTAGTAATGGTGTAAAGTTTTTCTGGTGAACACGATCGGTAAAATATCCGCACACGTAACAGAACAGATCAGCCGAATTTCTACAACTTCTAGAAGCCATATTTCGCTCAAAATTATTTCAAAATACAGTAACTATTTGAAAAATAGCATAACATATTCATGCATCTTTTAGCAGTATAAAAAGTAGAATTATTTTGCATTTTATTAATTTTTAATAAGTTATATAGTAAAAATGAAACGGAGCAAATAACGGTTTCCCAAAAATATATTTATTCACAAATATCGTAAGAACCCGATGTGATAGAGATAAACGGATTTCAGATTTGAAATCAGCGCAAGAAACTGACCTAAGAACACTTATTCTTATAAAAGAAAGAAAAATGTTGTTTGTCAGTATTATTTTAATCTCTCAAGGATGATTCTGTTTATTACTTTTCCTGACATTGATAGTAACATTATTCCTCTATAATTTTTGCACTCTTGTAAATTTCCCTTCTTAAGCAACTTGACCAGACAACCTTCCTTCCATTTTGCTGGTATTTCCTCTCTCTCCCAGACTTTGCCAAGTAGTTTATATAATATCTCTGTAGAGGTATCAATATCTGTTTTGATGGCCTCTGCTGGAATGCCATCTGGACCAGTTGCTTTTCCATCTTTCATAAGCTTTATAGCTTTCTTTATTTCTTCTCTACTTGGTCGTTCACAGCTGATTTGTAGCTCCTCTTCTGCTGGCTGGATCTCTAAAGCTGGTCTACTGAGAAGTTCCGCAAAATGTCCTGTCCATCTCTTCATTTGTTCTTGTATATTACTAAGCAATGTTCTATTCTCATCTTTTATGAGGTCATTTGCTTGCTTATGTTTCCCTGTTAGCTTCTTTGTGTTGTTGTACAGGTCTCTTATATTTCCTTTGGCTGCAGCTTCCTCTTCTTCCCTTGCCAAATCATCAATATAGTTCGTCTTGTCTCTTTTGAACTTTCTTCTTATCTCTTTGCTTCTATGTACACTTTTTGAGCCTTGGCTTTGGAGCTTCTGGTTTTGCTTCTGTTTAAATCTGCTTTCTTGTTTTTCCTGTCTTCTATCTTGCTAATGGTTTCTGTTGTTATCAATGCTTTGTGCTGATGTTCTCTTTTTCTCAGTACCTCTTCTCTTGTCTCGTTCCATACATTTTTTACTTGTTGCCAGTGGTCTTCCGTATCTGTTTCATCTTCCAGCTGTTGTTGGAGTACTTGGTATTTGTTGGATACTGTGATTGAAAATTGTGCTCTTATTTCCTGATTTCTTAGATATCCCACATTATACTGTTGTCTATAGCTATATACTGTTGTACATTTCTTGAGTTTTAATTTTGGTTTAGCCAACAGAAGATGGTGGTCTGATATAACATCTACTCCTCTACATACTTTCACATCATGCAATGATGACCTAAACTTCTTATTTATGCATATGAGATCAATCTGATTCTCAGTTCTGTGGTCTGGTGATATCCATGTTGCTTTATGTATTCTTTTATCTGGAAATATGCTTCCTTCTATAGCTAGTTGATTTGAAGCCCAGAAGTTAGCTAGTAGTTCCATATTCTCGTTAATCATACCTAATCCATGCTTTCCCATGATTTCTTCAACGCCAGTGTTGTCTGTTCCTATTTTAGCGTTTAGGTCCCCCATCAAAATTGTGATGTCCTTTCTTTTCTTATTGTGCAAGACATTTTGTAATCTGGTGTAAAAATCTTCTTTCTCAGATTCTTCTTTATCGTTTGTTGGTGCATAACACTGAATGATGTTTATATTTACTTTCTTTTTGGCTGATTTAAACCTTGCTGTTATAATTCGGGGTCCCATTGCTTCCCATTCTATAAGTGCCTTCTGTGCTTCCTTAGACAGCATTAAAGCCACCCCTTAACTGTGCTGGGCTCTTTCCTCCTCGTGTCCTGAGGACAACACCGTTTCTCTTGTGATCAATCTCCTCTTCTCTATGCCTTTCCACCGTGTCTCGCAGAGACCCAGGATATCAATCCTGTAATTTTCATTTCTTCTGCTACCTGTGCAGTTTTCCCTTGTTCACACAGAGTGCGAACATTCCAGGTGCCAATCCTGGAGATTTTCCTAGACGAAAAAAGGTTAGTCGGCAACCCAGACTCCTTTCGGCTTTCTCTAGGTTGCTTCAAGCGCCTCCTTTCCGGAGGACCTTCTTCTGTCTTAAGATTTATATTCTTTATTTGACTTGTGCATGTTTGTTAAAGTTTTTTGGTAAAACGTTTTTTACGGGATTGGGTAACCAGCCCCACGCCCAACCCTCCTTAGTCGTTTTTTACAGGATGCATGATATGGTACAGTGTTACCATTCTTTGCTCCCCCTTCGGGTATCGGTAACACACGGGTGAGACCTGATATAGGAGAAGATATATTTCTGGCAAATACTTACCTATGCTCTAGAGGATGTTCTGTTCTAATAGCGTGGATACCTTCACATGTTGGCATATAATTAAATGAAAAGGCAGATAAAGAAGCTGAGATAGGTAGAAATAAAAGAAAGCAAATAAATGTTGGGATGAATAAAACAGAGATCAAAAGCTTAATTACAAGAAAAATAACTGAGAAATGGACAGTAGAATGGGATAGAAGTCTGAATGGCAGACTTGCATATAGATTGTTCACGGCTCCAACAAGAAAGTGTCAGGTTTCTAGAGAACTACAAACTCCTAGCAATAAGAAACTTCTTAGACTGCAACTAGGAATGGGCTATTTAAGAACAGAAGAACCTTATTGTGCAGAGTGTCTAGAAAAAAATAATATAGAGCATTTCCTATTGAAATGTAGGAAGTATGAACAACAGAGAAAAGCAATATTAGATTATTTACATGCATGCGATTCATCCATAATTGTGGAACAGGTGTTGAGAATAGATAGAACTACAGAATTGCACATTATAGTAAAACAGCATATAATAAGAACTAAAATTAATATATAAGGATCAATAATGGTGTGAGGAAAAGGGGTAGTCTGTTGGGGTGCTCATGTCGATGATGGCAGATAATTGGTAGATTTAATGTAATCTCGGACACTCTCGGGCTTTCTCGCCCTTTTTCACGTTGTTCACAACAGGGCAGTTATGAGAGACTTGATTTTAGTTGTTTGTTTGGTTTTTCATTCGTTTTTTTATTGTTTGTTTATTTCTTGGAAAGGAGAGGTCACACACAAAAACATTCCCACAAATTTGGCTTTGATTTACTCTATTTGGACTGAGCGGTTGGGTGTGGGGGGGGGTAGGGGGGGGGGGGGGGGGGGGGGGGGGGGGGGGGGGGGGGGGGGGGAAGGGATATTATATTTGGGTATTGGACATCTGACTTTATTTTCTTGAATTAGTACATCATATGTCCTAATTATAACCCATCAAGGGATGAACGGGATACTTTATTTTAAAAAATCTTCTGCCATCGTCCGCAAACATTTTGAGATGGAGAAAGTCTGATGATGCTCAAGTGGCCGTGCGTGTTGATGATAATTAGGTTATAGTGGTTCGTATCACTGCCCTAAACAATAGGCAGTTTGGATGATGATGTTAAGTTACTTCTGATCAAATTGACGATTACAACAGCGTTTGACAGACACATGGTTGATGGTTTAACATCTTGTAAACATACTTCACGCCGACAGCAGCGAACAGTAAGGCAAAGTTTATTTATATAAAGATCAGCAACAGTTACAATGAGATGTTTTGGGCAACCTTCCACCAGAAGCTGGGAACCTTTGTATAGCAAAATTGTCATAGGCAAACTCTAAACCTCGTCCTTACTCATTGTCCATATATTCTCTATTCACTGCCACTGCTTCTATATTTGCTTATGTCTCTAGTAGTCAAGGTGGTTACTACTTGAGAACCCCTGTTATCATTTAAAGTTTCTTGTCATAGCATTTATCTTAGTACTCGCTGTTCCTAACTCTGTTCTACTTGTCTCTGCTGTACTTCTATCTTCCTGAATTTTCGAGTCTTAGTGTGACTACTTGGTGTATCTTTTAGAAAGACTGGTCTACTACCAGGGATGACTATTTCTACCAATGTCTATTGTTTCACACTTCTCATGGCTAGCTGCAGCTTATTTATTCTTCTCATTATTCTAAACAGTTTATCTAGTTGTCTAGACTTGACATACCTGGTAGTCTTGTCATCTTGAACATACTTCATAAATCTTGAGTTGGGAACACTGTCTCTGGTCCTCAGAAATACTCATGAAATAAATTGATATGTATGAATGTGACATGTGGGCGATCAAGCGTCTAAGTGAGTAGTTAAGTCTTTTCTGGGAACACAGAAGCAAGCCAGACAGATGGCCTTCTCACGCGATGGTACCTCACGACTGTGCCCGCCACCTATAAAATAAATACTGTCTTACACACTTTGGAGAAAACCTATATTTCTCAACCTACGCATAACGCGTCTGGATCTGAACTGACTAAGCCTAGCACCCCGATTTACCATTACAATTATCTACGACGCCCCTAGATCAGACCATCTCACAAACAGTTCACTCGCTCCTACCAAATCCCGTGCAAGCTTAACTTCGTTCACATTACCCGAAAACCCAAATTTTAAACTTAAGTACTTTATCCCTCAAGGGACATAAAAACACTACTGTTGATGAATAATCGCCCTTTGATAAATGAATGTATAAGTCATGGATTCTTCTCCCCCTAAGTTAACTTCAATAGCTTTTTCAATTAACCTATGCAAATTTGTGAAACCGGATTGTTGCCGCACTGCCCTATTGTGGATTATCGCCCTTTGCTTACAAATTCCTAAGTCCTAGATTATCTCCCTTTTCTTCAAATTAAATAGTCTGTTACTTTCTGTTATGCAAATTTTTAAACCGGATTTTCGACACTTGACCTTCCTATCACACTCAATTCCCCCTGTGCCATTATAGGCAGACACTTGAACACGTGCTCTCAGCTTGCAATGTGTCATTAGCGCAAGGGCTATACACATGGCGCCGCAACAGAGTACAAAATGAGCTGGCTGCTACAAAAGACCTGGCAAGGGTGAAGGCGAACTGCAAAGTCAGACCGAACACCACAAATACAAAATTTATGAGAGCAGGAAAATCAGCGCATCCCAATCCATGTAAGCCAAGTAGCAGTTTATCATCTATTCTTGACTGTGCAAATGACTGGATATGGCAGTAGACCTACCTGTGCTAGGGGCATGTGCAGAGAATATCAGAAGATTTCACAGACGGCATTCCTCATCATTGCACCAGATTGTGATGATCGAGATGACCGTGCCATTTGAATCCAGATTGGACGAGCACCTGTCGTTCAAAGTGGCCAAATATAATGATCTGGTCACGGACTTGAGACACGATGTGTTCACTGCAAGGGTCATGGCTGTTGAGGTGGATGCTAGAGACCTCGTGGCTGCCTCAGTGTATGATCTACTGGTACTGCTGGTTTTAAAAAGACAGTCACGAACAAAAGCTCTTAAGAGGCTCAGCGAAACTGCGGAAAAGACATCGTATGGTTGTGGAACAACCGCAACAGTCTATGAAACTTGGGACAGTAATTTGTTTTCAACAAAGGGGTTACTTTCACAATTGCCTCCAGTTGGCAAGACAAAAGGAGTGAAGTTGAAAGCTTGAACCATGGTGGAGTGGGTTCAATTCTCTGCACAATACAACAGAATACTGACATTTGGGAGTCATGACCCAAGTGGGCCCGTCTTCCTTAGAGTGTAAAGGAGATTACGGGGTTAAACACTCGATCCACGCGGGAACCATTTCTGATGATCAGATGGCCTCCTGTTGTATCGCTCTGTATAGAATTTCATTTCATATCATCATGCAGTATTGTCAAACTACCCAGTGATACGGGGTATTTAGGTAATGGTGACCCAATGTAAGTTAATAGGCGTTAACACATTGAGGTGCCACCAATGTAAGGTGCTTTGCACTTAAAGCCATTGCATTGACCGCGAATTTATAGGGTTGACTAGTGATAGACATGACTGTTACGCACAATTAATTACTTTTTTCCAAAGTCTTTGTATGTTCGTTTTTCGTATGTATGATCATTATTTGACTGAAATGCATGTCGTATATATTTTATGGTCAAAGGGACAGAATCCGAAATATCGATACTGCTATTTTCCATGAGTTTACTTCCTCTTGTATAGAGACACGTTCGGTCTATAATGTCTTGAACGAAGCGTGACCATATCTCCTTATTTGGTAGTATCAGTCAACTGTTGTAGATGTTTGAAACCTTTCTTAACGCTTCTGTTCATGTCCATAAAAGGCGCGACTGTGTAAGACTTTTATCTCGAATGTTCTTAGAATCGTCTTATTGTGAACAGCGACTCAGAGATTGTCGCTCTGCGCATGTCTCGACTGGGTTGTCGTTTTGTTGTTCCGCCCAGGTCGGGGAGTTGAGAAATGGACTGATTGCGAGCGGACGCGCCTTGCGTCTTGTGATTCTCTGAGGGAAATACATTGTCTTTGTGAGTTAGTTAGCTAACTAGACTATTTCCCGTATTATTCAAGCCTGCCTGGAGGCATATGTTCATGGTTAATTTTCCGAAATAAGGTAATTCCTCTTGTATCGAACTTTTATGCTATCATCTAGAGGTTCGTCATTTTGTCGCCTTTTTGCTCGCCTGTGTGATTCAAAATGGAGAGGTACTTTGACTAGGATTAAGTCACCGGTATCTTTATACCTGAACTAATTATATATATATGGGTCGCTCTAGACCAACAAGACTATTGTCTGTGTTCCAGGATTCGTTATATCAGAGATCACGTCCAAGTCAGATGGTTAGACTTAGGAAGGTTATAAAGGTCGAGCTGACCTGTAATCCATGTATGCTACTCACGTGCAGACAGTAAACGGACGTATTGTATACATCTGATCTGCTAGCATCAGGAAGGAATAATTATTATTGTCTATGAACATTAAGGATCTGCAGCTGACCACGGTTGCAGAAGTTATATGCATTATTTATCAAGCTTCGCTATGATATTTGTTTTCCATACAACTATTGAGTATTGACTTCTACATGACTGTCAGTTAACATGAGTTTGAATGCTGCATTCGTTGTACCTATGCTGACAATAACATAAGTATCATGACTGTTTTGTGGCGTGCAATAAATGGTATAAACCTAAAGCGAAGTTACCATTTTTATGACTCTACACGTCATGTTGCCTGTGGTGTACCCTGAACTGTCCTACTGCAACACACACACAGCAACAATCTAAACCAGATAAGACACCCACATCTTACATTGTAATACCTGGTGTCGATAGAGGTGGTAATTTGACGGCATCCTCATTCCACCCTTATCAATTCATGGTGGCCAATAGTTGGTTTATTCTGGTACCAACTCTCAAGGGGGTCAACAAACCCAGACATCATCAGCAGACTACAAGACAACATTGCAGTTGCTATTCATCACCATTGATGAAATTTTTTTTGAAAGACGCAGCAGTACTGACAGTTGTTGATATTTTGAAACTACCCGGCGCTGCTCGGCGGTATTGAAGTTTGTCTACAAATAGAAGGACAAGTACCGAGCGAATGGATTTCCTGATCTGTTGAAAAGAAGGGGACAAGTGCCGAAACAACTGTTCCGGTCTCAGAATTACTGTTGCAATAATTCTGAAGGTCAAGTTCAGAAGCTGTTTCCTGTCAGAAGCTGTTTCCTGTTAGAAGCTCATTTCCTTCGTCATGGCAGTTTACGAGAGCAGATATGGATCAACGTTGGATCATTGTCCTAAGAATGCTGATCACATCCTGTTCTGAACTGTGCTGACGTTGTGGATACATAGAAGTTAAGTGGCCTGTTTTGTTTGTGAACTGTGCCCTTATGTTCTAACTGAGCCTTCTGTCTTTCACATTTTCACACTATTTACATGTTTATATGTTATATGTTATTTGGATTTGTATTTATATGTTTATATTTCTGCGGGTTTTCTCGGTTGGGCGGTGTCTTTCAGTAGAAGATACCACGCCACAGAGGTTCTACTGTTAGCGTTTTCGTTAGGGACTGTGCGAATTTCCTACTGTGGAATTTGCTAGCGACAATCGTTGCTATATCTGTTTAGTTGTGACGAGTTGTGCTTTATTTTCGTTTTTTGTATATTTTTTTTTTGTTTCTCTCTTTCTTTCTGTTTTTTAGTTTCGATTTCGATTGTTTGTATTTGTAGGTCTCCTCTTTTCTATTATTCAGTTCTTTAAGTATATTTTTGTGTATACACTGTAGCGTCATTTGTTTGTTGTTGTTTACATTTGACTTTGATCTTTGTTATTGTTTACATTGTTGGTGACCTTTGTTATTGTTTACATTGTCTTGTTATTGTTTGCATAGTTCTTGCATAGTAAGCTTTCACTATTGTTACATATATGCTCATGCACTATTGATCTATAGTGCACTTATCATAACTAACTGGTGGTTTGTTGCTTATGCACTATTGTAGTGCAGTTATGATAAATAACTGATGGTTATGCACTGATTTGGGTAGTGCACTGATAATTAAGAGGTGACTTGTGATATTATTGTACAACTGATAATACAAATTGGTGTCAAGTCTTGTTTCCCACAGAGATTGGAGTAAACATAGTAATTA
Source organism: Oreohelix idahoensis (assembly GCA_024509875.1). Classification (NCBI taxonomy): domain Eukaryota; kingdom Metazoa; phylum Mollusca; class Gastropoda; order Stylommatophora; family Oreohelicidae; genus Oreohelix; species Oreohelix idahoensis. The sequence goes on from JAMPIV010019110.1 coordinate 34,675, forward strand.
TACAAGCACTTTATTAAGTCTTGTTGCTATTAAGATTGAAATAAGATAATTAATTATTTCAGGTTCTGTACTCACATTTTAGACATCATGTCTACATTTGAGTACTTTATTGAGCAGGGTAAAGCCCTTGGGAAGACAGGTGATAAATTAGAAGAATTTGCGACTGTTCAATATGCCAAGGCATTGAAGTCGGAGGAAAAGAAAATGAAAGAACTAACTGAACAAAAGAGAATAGATGCTGAAATAGAACAAAAGAAACTGCAGATGCAGGTAGATGAAAAGAGATTACAAATGGAAATGGAAAAACAAAAAAGAGAAGCAGAATCTCAGGAGAAGAGACTTCAGGCTGAGGTTGAAAATAAGAGACTTGAAAAAGAAGCTGAAAATAAGAGACTTGAAATAGAGGCTGAAAATAAAAGATTAGAAAAACAGGCTGAGGCTGAAGAAAGAAGATTAGAGAAAAAGTTACAGGCTGAGGCTGAGGAAAGAAAGTTACAGGCTGAGGCTGAGGAAAGAAGGTTACAAAGAGAGTCTGATGAGAGAAAAGCAAAAAATGGAACATGAAGAAAAACTCTTAGCTTTGGAGTTAGAAAAGTTGAAGTTATCTAGTAATGCTAATGATGCTAATAAGGTATCATCTGCTAATAAGTCTAATGCTGTTGATTTCAAGCTTAATTTACCAGCATTCAATACTTCAATTGATGATATAACATTTTATCTAGATAGATTTGAAAGTGCATGTAAGGTGCATAATATAGATAAAACATTATATGTTTATCATCTATCCAAGATACTTAGAGGTGATGCTTTGACTTTGTTGGGTATGGTAGATGTGCCTGACAAGAACAACTATGAGGTTGTCAGGGCGGCATTGTTAAAGAAGTACCAACTTAACGAAGACGGATATCGTCTTAAATTTAAAAACATGTTACCAGAAACTGGAGTTGAATTCTCAGAATTCATCTCAGGCATACGTCTTACTTTTTTACGATGGGTTGAGCTGTCTAAGACAGAAAGTACATTTGAAGCCCTCATGGACATACTTCTTAGAGACAAGGTTATGTCTTCTGTTAATGAAGCTTTTCTTTCTTTTCTTCATGAGCGTAAGCCTAAAAATATAAAAGAAATGGAAGAATACTGTAGCCAGTATGTTACTGCACATCCTCACATAACCATTAGCAACACTAAGGTAAAAGAAGGTCTGCCAGTTGCTTCGGCAGCACCTTATGGCCCGAATTTTATGCGTAAATTTCAGGGTAGCCAGCAAAATTTCAATAAAAAGAGTAACCGTAATTATGCCCAGAACCATGGTAATCAATTTCAGGGAGATTCTTCTTCCCAGAACTGGAGACAACCTAATATTACACGATATTCTATTCCCGGTAACTTTAGAAATTTTCATAAAGGTAATCGGTATAGAGGAAAATATTTTTCTCAGAGACCTCAATACCAGGATAATAGAGGTTCTCAACAGTATAGAGATGGTAATGACAGTTATGGAAACTGGAACTCAAACCAGGATAAAAATTACAGTAGGGACTTTAATGATAATTGCAGAGGCAATAATGGTCGCGGTAGATCGCAATAGAAGAGAAAAAGATATCAACAGACAAACTCTGTTCAACAAGAATCTCAGGGAGCAGATAAACAGGTTAATAATGATAAAGACCATAATGCTATCGGATGCTCATCTTTTGACTTTGGTAGGGCAAATAAATGTATCCAATGCAGTACTTTATTTGATCCGAAAACCATTAGTACTCTAAGCTGTGGTCATCCTTTGCCCGCTCTTCCTGCTAATGTTGCTCATGATGGGAGAGGTTCTCTTATATTACATAAGGGACTTGTAAATAGTAATCCAGTCTCGGTGTTGTTTGATTCTGGATGTACTACTGTCGGCGTTAGGCAATCTCTTGTAGATCCATTCTGTGCTACAGGAAAGGTCATCAAATGTGTCACATTTGGTGGCACGTTGGAAAAATATCCTACTGCCATAATACATATTGCTACTCCTTTCTTCACGGGAGAGGTCCACGCGTGTCTACTTCCAAACCCTATTGCGGACCTTATTATTGGTCGTATTCACGGAGTTAGGGAATGTACCCCACAGCAGATTACTGTTTGGGAAGAGCAAAACATTGAAGCTACCAATACGGTGGTCACAAGAGCACATGCTCTGGATCCACCTCAAACTTCATTAACTAATAATGATGAAGTAAATGAACAAAATAGTCACTTGACTATTACACGTGACTCATTTATCAAATTGCAAGAAGAAGATCCGTCGTTACAAAAATTCTTCATTCTAGCAAAAAAAGGTGATCCTAATCAAAATACTAATAGAAAATCTTGGATTTCTATGAAGAACGGCGTACTTGTACGTATGGTACAAGACTCGACTACATCCACTCATTCACAAATTCTTGTGCCTAAGAGCATGAGGGTGCAAATATTGCAACATGCTCATGACTCGCAATGTGCTGGACATATGGTTTTTTCCCGTACAAAGTCGAGAGTTCTTGCGGCTTTCTTTTGGCCATTTGTGAGCAAGGACATACGAATGTACTGTCGCTCTTGCAAAGTATGTCAGGAGGTCAAATCTAAAGGACCACGACATGCTGCGCCTATTCAGGCTGCTGACATTCCAATTCGCCCTTTTCAAAAAATGGCAATAGATATTATCGGTCCTTTTAGAATTAAGTCGGCTAGAGGACATCAATTTATTCTTACATGTGTCGATATGTGCACACGTTGGCCAGAGGCAATACCTCTCAAGAGCATCTCAACTGCTGATATCGCAGACGCTCTTTGGTTGATATTTTCTCGCTTGGGTTTTCCCGGAGAAATATTGTCAGACCATGGCACTCAACTGATATCAGACACTATGTCACAGGTAATGTCTATGCTACATATAAAAAGGTCTCTCAGCAGTATCTATCACCCAATGTCTAATGGGTTGGTCGAACGTTTAAATAGGACTCTAAAAACTTTACTGGGTAAAATAACTGAGGATCATCCTCAGGATTGGGACAGGGTCTTACCCGCGGCTCTCTTTGCGTATAGAGAGGTCCCCAATGAACATACGGGGTTTTCCCCTTTTGAACTTGTCTTTGGCGCGCAACCGCGCGGCCCTATGTCTTTACTTCACGATCTAATCACTGCCGATAATATTAGCGATGAGACTCAGTCTTCTTATGAGTACGTCATTGCTCTTAGGAAAAAAATCATTGAGGCATGCAGACTAGCAACTTCGTCTTCCGAATTTGCTAAAGAAAAGGCAAGGCAGTTTGCGAATAAGAATAGATGTCTACGACAACTTTGTCCAGGTGACAAAGCTCTCGTTCTACTTCCTTCAAGGGAGAACAGACTTCTAATTGCATGGAAAGGTCCATATGCAATAGTCTCCAAAATTTCTGATGTCGACTATGTTGTCGATATTGATGGAAAGCATAAAACTTTCCACATAAATATGCTCACGGAATTTCATGAAAGACCAGACTATTTGCAGCCTATTTTCCAGGCAACGGACAATTCTCAAGTACCTCATGGTCAATACTCATCGCTGTCAGTTATACAGGATGAGGAAACTACTTTTTCTGATGTCAATCTTCCTCTTTCTATGGTCCCACTTTATTCTACGGAATCTTGGAAAAACGTGACCGTTTCTCCAAATCTTTCCGCTGAGGAACATCGACAAGTTTCTTCGATGTTGCAAACATTTCAGGATGTTCTTACAGACATCCCGGGACACACACATGTCATTGAACATGACATTGTGCTAACTGATCATAATCCTATCAGAGTCAGACCCTATCCAATACCTATCCATTTCCAGTCTCAAGTCGAAAAGAATTGGATGAAATGATACGTTTGGAAATCATTGAACCATCCACTTCAGCATACTCTTCGTCTATGGTTATTGTTCGAAAGAAGGATAATAACATTCGCATTTGCGTAGATTATCGCAAATTGAACCAAGTTACGAAGTTCGACGCTGAACCTATGCCTTCATTAGAAGAGCTACTCAATAAACTTTCTAATTCTAGATTCTTTACCAAACTAGATTTGTCTAAAGGTTATTGGCAAGTCCCGCTAACTGAACGTGCCAAACCTTTTACAGCTTTTTCTACACCTAGGGGTTTATTCCAATGGAATTTCATGCCTTTTGGTCTTATGAACGCCCCTGCTACATTCGTACGCATGATGCGGCGAATTCTCGCATATCGTACAGATGTCATAGCATATCTAGATGAGATCTGTCTATTCAGTGATTCCTGGGAAGATCACTATTTGGGTTTATACGAATTACTGTCTACTCTTCGCGAGTATAACTTGACTGCAAAACCCTCTAAAGCCTTTATAGGATTTAGTGAGATTTCTTTCCTAGGTCATCGTGTTGGTCATGGTCTTTTAAAGACAGAAGACCACAATGTTTCAAAAATACTTAACATTTCGGTCCCTAAGACAAAGAAACAAGTAAGGAGTCTATTAGGTTTGATCCAATTCTACGGACGATTCATTCCGAATCTGTCCTCCATTATGGCACCGCTTTCTACTTTATTGAAGAAAGGGTCGCCTAATTTGATCCGCTGGTCAAAAGAATGTCAATCCTCATTGGACCAGGTTAAAGACCTATTTTCATCTCCACCTATTCTTAGGTTACCTACTATTGAGAAGACTTTTGTTCTTCGAAGTGACGCCTCGTCAACTGGGATTGGGGCAGCACTAATGCAGGAGTATTCTGATACTCTGCATCCGGTGATGTATATCTCTAGGAAATTAAATGCTGCAGAAAAGAATTACTCGGTTTTAGACCGTGAGTTATTGGCTATGGTATGGTCTATTCTGAAGTTACAAAGATTTCTTCTAGGCGCACATTCATTGTGGAAACCGACCAGAAAGCGCTTACTGCTATTCAGAGCAAAAACTTGAAGAGCTCGAGGTCCACTCGTTATGCCATAGCTCTTCAACCATTTCATTTCTCGGTGCGAGCTATCCGTGGTTCGGATAATGTAATGGCGGACATTCTGTCCAGATGCCCGCACGATTCCACATGATTCTTCTGTCATATATATATTTCCTGATATACAGTCCAATGTTATAATGACATGTTAGTAGATATTTTTTTTTTTTCTCACTTTTTTGAGGGGGAAATTTATGACATTGTACCATGTAATTATCTAAGAAGGCTTAGTTAGTGATATACGGGCCAAAAGATCACTCGGCCACATTTAAATAAATTATTTTCAGGATTGTATTGAGAGATTTACCAGTTGTCTTTAAGATTTGTGTTATTGATATTTTCGCAGCACATCATTGAAGATGCGAGATTGTGTCCATTGTGGAACTTTGAGTATATCAAGTCCTGTACTAGATTGGGAGCGGATGATGTCCACATCTTCTTCTATTGAATGTTTTATGTCAACGAAGATCAACACATGTATTACTTATTAGTTATTGATGCATTACATAATGTAATAAAATAGTGCGGTATATTAATATATTACACCGCTATTTGCAACACATTGTATGATATCATAATAATATATTTGATTTCATATATTGGTATGAGAATAATTTGACTTTTATTATGATGTTGCCATCATTGTGGTTTGTGTTGGTGGCACCTTCCTGGGATATATACGCGTATACTTAGATAAATTTTTCTCTAAGGACCTGGGATATGATCTCAGTTTCGCTCCAAGTGTTGAGCTATTTTGTTAGGTATATCCGCGCATCATACGTGCGTTAGGAGCCTAGATTTTTCCGGCTCCAGGATTTAAAAAAAAAAAAATGTTTCATTTTTTTTTTCCCGGGAGGGTGCGGTAATGTTACGCACAATTAATTACTTTTTTCCAAAGTCTTTGTATGTTCGTTTTTCGTATGTATGATAATTATTTGACTGAAATGCATGTCGTATATATTTTATGGTCAAAGGGACAGAATCCGAAATATCGATACTGCTATTTTTCATGAGTTTACTTCCTCTTGTATAGAGACACGTTCGGTCTATAATGTCTTGAACGAAGCGTGACCATATCTCCTTATTTGGTAGTATCAGTCAACTGTTGTAGATGTTTGAAACCTTTCTTAACGCTTCTGTTCATGTCCATAAAAGGCGCGACTGTGTAAGACTTTTATCTCGAATGTTCTTAGAATCGTCTTATTGTGAACAGCGACTCAGAGATTGTCGCTCTGCGCATGTCTCGACTGGGTTGTCGTTTTGTTGTTCCGCCCAGGTCGGGGAGTTGAGAAATGGACTGATTGCGAGCGGACGCGCCTTGCGTCTTGTGATTCTCTGAGGGAAATACATTGTCTTTGTGAGTTAGTTAGCTAACTAGACTATTTCCCGGTATTAGTTAAGCCTGCCTGGAGGCATATGTTCATGGTTAATTTTCCGAAATAAGGTAATTCCTCTTGTATCGAACTTTTATGCTATCATCTAGAGGTTCGTCATTTTGTCGCCTTTTTGCTCGCCTGTGTGATTCAAAATGGAGAGGTACTTTGACTAGGATTAAGTCACCGGTATCTTTATACCTGAACTAATTATATATATATGGGTCGCTCTAGACCAACAAGACTATTGTCTGTGTTCCAGGATTCGTTATATCAGAGATCACGTCCAAGTCAGATGGTTAGACTTAGGAAGGTTATAAAGGTCGAGCTGACCTGTAATCCATGTATGCTACTCACGTGCAGACAGTAAACGGACGTATTGTATACATCTGATCTGCTAGCATCAGGAAGGAATAATTATTATTGTCTATGAACATTAAGGATCTGCAGCTGACCACGGTTGCAGAAGTTATATGCATTATTTATCAAGCTTCGCTATGATATTTGTTTTCCATACAACTATTGAGTATTGACTTCTACATGACTGTCAGTTAACATGAGTTTGAATGCTGCATTCGTTGTACCTATGCTGACAATAACATAAGTATCATGACTGTTTTGTGGCGTGCAATAAATGGTATAAACCTAAAGCGAAGTTACCATTTTTATGACTCTACACGTCATGTTGCTGTGGTGTACCCTGAACTGTCCTACTGCAACACACACACAGCAACAATCTAAACCAGATAAGACACCCACATCTTACATTGTAATACCTGGTGTCGATAGAGGTGGTAATTTGACGGCATCCTCATTCCACCCTTATCAATGACGTAGTATGTTGGTAGGCTGGGGCATGGCAACGCTCTTCCTATACCCTTCTAGAGGCTGATTTTGTTGGAGACAGTCGTGTTATACATAGCTCTCGATGTTTATGAATTGTGCAGTGTTTTCTCCTGAATTATAAAGCATGGGGTCAGCCTTTATTAAATATGGATGCAAGGTTAAGTCATCCCAATTGGGTGTATCAACTTCGGTTCAAGAAGTAATGCAGGTAGCATTTTGAATGATAATTATTAAATTTATAGTATTGTCGAAACCTCAACGATCACTATCGGATGTTCGCCAGCCGGCATCGCGTATATACACGTTGACATTTTGACGACAGAGGAGTGAATATAGGAGACTGCAGGAATGCTATAATTGATTAATGCTATGAATTGTTGATAATATGTTCTCGTCATTAAACCATGTATTGTGTGATGGACTCTCACACGGAATGCGTTGTCACCTTTATGAATTAAGGTTGGTGTTCACTACACTCATCATTCGCGTATGACATCAGCACTTTGCTCAATTGGCAGAATTAGAACATTACGGCGAAAGCATGAAGTCCGAACAATGAACAGAAGACCTAATACCACAAACTCAGGACTTTCACAGATAGGCCAGCTAACCCTCGCCTTAACAGTTGCAACGCCTCTACAAAACACGATGTAACAGAATGGCGGCCCGTGTTGGGGATGAAAAAAATTTTTTTAAGAAGAAATAGCAGTAACAGATTTGTTCCAGAGTGAATATTCGTCGTGCCAAGAACTTTTCAATTTTTCCATACGTTTGAAATAACTAAAATAAGTATGGCAACCAAGGCGCATGCGTACTAAGGATGTAAATGACGTCACAACCTTCTCAAGTTCATTGAAGCAGACGTTTGGGAAATTAATCAATCAACAAGGCAGCGGGCTTTAAATTATTCAAGAATACTCAAACTAATAATGAACCGCTACTATCAAGGAATAATCAATATTTCAGGCCATCTACATAGTTCATGGCGCATGCTTGCACTGTCGGAGATTGGATTTTCTTTAAGTACATGTTGGTGCCCTTTGCAATGTTAAGTTCATTTCAGTTTGCAGGCATGTTTATTCTTACAATACACGTTACATGTTTTCATATAATATTATATGTATGTTAAGTTCGCGGGCGGATGGAGGAAATTTGATCTCTTCTCAGATACCTCTGCGGACGGTGAGAAGATTTCAAATCGTTCTATAGGGACCGATTGACTAAATTCGATTCGTGAAATCTCTACTAAAGGCTGTGGCATAATCTGTTCACGTCGAACTCAGTCAACACTTTCTGTTAGTTGTGAAGTCGTGTACATAAACATTGTTTTATTAATATTTTTCGTTTCATTTTACTTAATTTCGTCAATGGTTCGTCAAATGTCAGTCAAGACTAACCTTACTATCGTTTAGTTTTACACATAAATTCGTTACGTCATTTGTAAAGAGTCCATGTTTCGTGCACAGTTTGTTAGATTTCTTGTGGTTTGACCTAATTTCAGTTCAGTCACAAAATTTGTAACTTCCGCAATTATATTTAGTTATTAATATCGTTTTGGTGTTTGTAAATTGACATTTGTGGCGTAATTTTGTAATTGTACTTCTTTGGTTTATTGTATATGTTTTTTTTTCTCTATTGATTTTAATAATAGGATAAAATAGCTACATAATTATAAACATATAACATTTATAAATAATTAATTGAAAATACTTGATGCCTGAGATATTTTCTTGATGTTTGCACTAATATTTCAAGTAGCAACTTTTTTTGCCTGAGTGAGGCATAATACTATAAAATATTGAATAAAATTAGAATTTTTAGCTTACAACTAATTTGTAAGTCACGTTATAAGTAGCTGTTTGACGAAGTGAGTCGCAGTACTATATTAGCCATTGTGGAATAGATAATTGAGTATATAAATATTAGAGATTGATATAATTGACTAATTAAATATATTATTATTTAACATGGCGACTTTGGAATCTTTAATGGATGTGGGGAAGCAATTTGGTTACAAAGAAGAAGCACTTAGAGATTTTGCAGTGGCGGAACTAGCAAAACATGAAGCTAAGGAAGCTATTAGAAAACAAGAGGAAGCTGAATTAAAAGCTATGGCTAAGCAAGAAGAGATTGAACGAGAAGCAAAGGAATATAAAAGAAGAAAGGAACAGGAGGCAAGGGATGAAATGCAACGTATTGACGAAGAAAAGAGAATGCAACAAGAAGAAAGACGTAAACAACAAGAAGAAAGACTTAAACAACAAGAAAAAGAATTGACACTTCTTCGTCTTGAGGAATTAAAATTGAAAGCGCAAATTGCTACAAGTAGCAATAGTGATAATTCACATAATACGTCTTCATCGAACCAGACTAGAGGCTACTACAATTTTAAATTACCACCGTTCAAACAAAATTTCGACGACTTATCATCGTATCTATTACGCTTTGAAGAAGTATGTAAGACAAATAAACTTGATAAATCCGCATGGACTTTAAAACTCAGTGAATTTTTGGATGGTGAACCATTAAATGCAATAGAGAATATAGATCCAGCACTTCTAAATGATTATGATGCTACAAAAGCATTGCTGTTAAGACGATTTCACTTAGATGAGGAAGGTTATAGAATGAAGTTTAAAACTCTTCTACCTGATTCAAACAAAAATTTCGCAGGGTTTATTGCTAATATACGCATTACTTTTAATAGATGGGTTGAACTCGCTGAGGTGGATAAATCTTACGATAAACTGGTTGATTTATTGCTTAGGGATAAAGTTCTATCCTCCGTTAGCACACCATTTTTGTCATTTTTACAGGAACGCAAACCACCCACTATAGCTGCATTAGAAGAAATGGCAGTCAATTATTGTACTGCACACCCAGGTGTTTGTATATCTAATTCTCATTTGAGAAAAGCATTACCAGTATCTTCCGCTGCGACATGGCATGATAATAATAGGTCACGTGCTCAAAGCCTTGATAGGAATTTTATGCAGCAAAGAAATAACGACAATAATTATTATAAAAATAATAATTTTAACAATGATAACAATTCTTTTAGAGGTAGACCCTAATCCAGAAATCAGTCACCTCATTTTAAGAACAGCAACAACTTTCAACAACATTCAACCTGGAATAAACCATACAATGTCACGTCATATAACAACAATAACAATAACTAGAATAATGGTCATAATAATTACAGATCCAGAAATAATAGTTACAACGGTAGGAGTCAAAATAATTCAGTTGATCGTCATCGATAACGTTACAATTTGCGCGGAACACAAAGATTTGTACACAATGCAGGGGCGGCGCTGACTAGCAATGCATCCCCAAGTAGTCATGATAATAATACTCAGATACATGCTTCATCTTCATGTTGTGCTGTTGATTATAATGTGGCAAATAGTTGCCCACAATGCAGCACTATTTTTCAGAAAGCCAACCATACGTCGTTGATGTGTACTCAGCCTATTCTAGCAGTTAGTCTCACTGTAAACGACGGGACAGGCACATTGATCTTCAACAGAGGATTGGTAGATGGAACCATAGTGTCAGTTTTGAGAGATTCTGGATCCACCACTGTTGGAATCCGTCAATCTTTAGTACATCCTCGTTACTCCACTAATGAATGTGTTAGATGCATAACCTTCGGTGGTACAATTGAGTACTACCCCCCTGCTATAATAGACATAAATACCCCATTTTTTTCAGGTAAAGTTAAAGTATGTCTCCTTTAGAATCCGATTGCCGATTTAACAGTTGGACGCTTCCATGGCAGCAAGGATTGCTCTCCAGATGAAATTGAGGATTGGGAACGACGACACTATTGCACTAATAACTCAGTTATTGATATGGCTCGATTGCGTGCCAACAAATTGAGTGCATGTGGCACTGCATTTTCCAATTTCGGTCTAAGCACCATTTTTGAGGATGATGAGGTTATTCCTCATAATGAAGATAACATTAATACGGGTGTTAATATTCCTACAAGGCATGATCTTAATCGTACATACACATCAACTACCACTCAATGTGACATTGCCGTGAGTACATCTTATGATGTACCAATACACAGATACATATCGGTTACAGCTACTACCTTACACAATTTTTTTTACTTATATTTGTGGCCTATGTTCACAGGGTTGATGGTGTCATCTTGTTTGACATGCACCAAGTTAATTAGCAACTTATCTATGTATACTCACTCACATTCTCTTCGTAGAGTGATGATGATTATTTTCCTACTCCTTGTCATTAATGCATTGTCTAGTGTTCATGGTACTACTCATGACACAGTGATGGTTCATTCCACCACTGACATGCTTCCACATGTCATATCACATAATGAGATAACTCAGAACTATCGTTCATCATGTGTTAATCTTTCTATTCATATAACTAAGGAGTTTCACACTCGTATTAAACATTTAAAAGTTTCTTTTCATGATCTAGATAACAATTTAGTTGGTTTTTGCCAATATTCTAGTCTATCGGTTATTCAGGAGGAAGAATCATCTTTTCCTGAAATCCACATGTCTCTTCGTGTACCTACTTTACATGCTACAGAATCGTGGCGAGATGTGACTATCTCTACTTCAGTTTCATCTCAACATAGTCAACAAATTTCTGAACTCTTAGAATCATATTTTGATGTTTGAACCGACATACAAGGTCGTACATCAGTCATTTCTCACGACATCATTCTTAAGGACAAAACAACTATAAAACTTCGTCCTTATTCAGTTCAAATACATTACCAAGAAAAGACAGCTCAGGAACTTAATCAGATGTTAAGTTTAGGCATTATTGAGAATAGCAATTCTCCATTTTCTTCTCCACTAGTCATAGTTAGAAAAAAAGATAATAACATTAGATTGTGTGTCGATTATAGAAAATTAAATGCTCAGACAGTCGCTGACAGTGAACCACATCCACTGCTTGACGACCTACTTACTCGGCTAGCAACAGCTACATTTTTTACTAAAATTGACTTGACTAAGGGATATTGGCAAATTCCCTTAACAGAACATGCCAAATACCTCACTGCGTTCTCCACTCCACAGGGGCTATATCAGTGGAACGTGATGCCTTTTGGGCTTGTGAACGCACCGGCAACGTTTATTCGCATGATGCGAAAAATAATATCACATAGAACAGATATTATTACTTACATAGACGATATCTGTTTATTCAGTTCGTCATTTGAAGAACATTTTACAGGACTCTGTTCTTTATTAGAAATTTTGCGGTCAAATAATTTGACTGCAAGACCGACTAAGGTCCAAATCGCAGTTCAATAAATTACTTTCCATGGACATATTATTGGGGCTGGTCGCATTCACACCATGCAACAATATGTTGATAAGATTTTAAAGTTGTCTATACCCAAGACAAAAAAGCAAGTTAGGAGTTTATTGGATCTAATTCAATATTATAGTAGGCTTATCCCGAATTTATCGTCCATCACGCAGTACTGTCTTCCCTGTTAAGAAAAGGCATGCCTACGAATGTCAAGTGGACTGACGACTGCGACAAAACGTTTGCTCATATTCTTAATATTTTTTCACGGCCACCTATCTTACGGTTTCCTGATATTAATAAAATATACATTCTACGCACAGGTGCTAGAAACGTGGGCTTAGGTGCGAGCCTTTTACAAGAACATGATGGCGTTCTTCATCCTACGTTATTTATCTCGAGAAAACTAACAGACACAGAAAGAAAGTATTCAGTGATCGACAGGGAATTATTAGCCGTTATATGGGCTATACAGAAGTTGGAAAAATGTCTTCTAGGTGCACTATTTATTGTGCAAACAGATCAGAAATCTGTAGCGGCACTCAGACGAGCGTATCATAAAAACCCAAAATTGGCAAGGTTTTCAATCATCCTACAGCCGTACAAATTCGAGATAGAGTCGATTCCGGGTTCGGAAAATGTCATCGCTGACTCTTTGTCCAGACACCCAACATGTTCATCAGATGAACAATGACAACTTATTTCGTATGAACAACATAACAGTTATGTACTATATACATATTCAATAATCAAGAATTGTAGATTGGCAACACTGATCAAATTTACGAGTCCTCATGTTTTATCGTTTCAAAGTGATGAATCTTCAAGCTTCCATAATTGAACTTACCATGAACTTCAACTATAAACAACGGATTGATATCTGTTACTTCAATGCTTCTAAACATTTCTATCCAGCATTCAATTGCACAAATGCTATGACATTATCGCTGACATTTTCACCACATGTTGATATTTCGAAAATAATTACGTATTTCGGCTCAAGTCAGAACATTCAGCAGCAAAACTTACGCCTTTTGATATGACATCGTTGGATTACAGCGGTTTCATGCTGAGAAACACTTGCGAACGACAATTGACTTTTAATATTCCGGGCATTCGCATCAATCGTTCCAATATTGCACCGGATTGTTTCGATTTACATTGCTGAGTTCGTTGGAATATGGACTTTGGTTTGTGTCCATTCTCCTATCAACCATTACAGTTTGAGTTACAAACACTATCCGTTTGAACGCACACATATGTGGATGAATACTAACATTGTTCATATTATCTTGTTCTCCTTCAACGGAATGAACACTTCCAACCAGCAAGATAGCGACAATATAGGCCATCTATACGAACAGTGACCTTATATTTATCGTGCTTCACACGCTGGATTTTTTTCAAGACCATTAAACGTTTTAATACTATGAAATAAAACTATTAAAATTTTAGGAAAATTAGATTTTAATTAGTACTTTAACCAGTACACATGATTTTATTATTCCTTACTATGTATAATTTTGTATTAGTATTTTATCTAAGTTAACTTAGCGGTAAATTAGATAAATTTTTTCACATGTAATTTTATTGATAACATTAGTTAACTAACTGTAGTGGGTTTGATGGTATTGTATGATGGTGATATTACTAAATGTAATGTATGAGGCCAGCTGTGAAGGCTCCTGAGATAAAATGTAGTTGTGAATTGTCAGAAGGCCTTTCTTGCTACCACTACGACCTCACACTCAATTTTTTTTCTTAATGAATGTAGCTACGTAAACTGTCTAGGGTAATGATATGTAATGTGGTGTGATAGTTATAGATACACCCACAGATATTTAAGCAGACTAATAATATTAACAAATGTTAAAATACACTGAACTAACTCACGTGTGTAAAATTTTTGATAGAATTATATTACATTTATTTGTTCTGGATCAAGTTTTATGTTGACCAGAACTTTTTTTAAAAAAAAAAGGATTTAAAAATTATGAAAGAAATGCATGGAATGTTACATAATAAATGCAAGAGTGTACATATATAAGTACTAGACTAGTTAGTTTTATTAAAATGTTCTAGTAGTCATCTACTTGGGAGGATAGTTAATGCTTGTGCTGTTGGGGTGGCCTCATCACACCTGTCTATATTGACTACACAGTGTCCAGTAAATTGCAGGAATTTTATGGGGTATTAGTAACTAAAAGGCGTTGGTGAACTTCCAGCAGACCAGAGGCTCAATCAACTTGCATATGTAGCTCTGGTGCTGAAATCTGGTGGTCCCACCTCTCCGTGCTGGCGGGCAATAATAGTGGTCTCTGTCACAACGTACTGCACAGATACACTCAAGTAAAATCACCAACTGAATGGACACCGCCTTGTTGCCCCCCCACAACTGAAAACTCACTGCTGTGCAATCAAAGTATGGGCCATGTGTCAAAATCTATTCTCTACCCACGTCTGGACACAACACTGACACAACAACCACATCATACAGACAGGTCAGATCTCTCTGACCAAACAGCACATTTACCATGGTGGTTTTACATCAGATAGCTCCTCCCAGACTATAGATTCTGAAAAATATTTATTAGTTTTCTGCCCTAAAAGAGGATAGGTAATATGTTTCATTATTCTCAACACTTGATCTGTCTTTCCTAACCCTTGCTGGAGTTTATGTATATTGTTGGTCCCTAGACCCTGACTTGGGCGGGGGGTCTAGAGCAAATCCCTACTTGTTTGTAAGGCTAGATTTCGATATGGCAGTATCAAATCACTCGAACATTAAACAATATTCAAAATATACAAAGAAATAATTTCAATCTTACCAGATTATGAATAAAGAACACAGAAATGCTAGCAAAACTCAGCTGAGCTGCTGGCTATAAGTAGTATTGGCGTCCATCTGAAAACTTATTTCACTTTCTAATGCTTTCATTTGAAATCACCACACTTTAAAAAAATACTTGTGTCCTATCATCGAACAACTATTGAGGAATGGACCCCGCCCCACTTTGCGCGTCTGTCAATGTTACAGAGCGCCGATTAAAAATGATTGTCAGTTGGCCAATCACTAGCCTAGGTTTATTTTCAAATTCAAATTTCCTACCCCTAAAAGTCATTTCAGTCAATTTGCTTCAGATCGAAGTATGGATGTTTATCTGTTTGTCTGTCCGTCTCTACTTGTTTTTTTTTTTTTTTTTTGAACTTCCTGTCAAAACGTACTTGATTTTTGAACCAAACCTTTTCTCTCCCCTTAATCCACGCAAAATTTTGTCGTTAAAAGTTATATTTAGACACAGCAGCTCCAACCCAAAAAACTGTCCCTTCGCTTCCCTACTAATGTAGATTTTGAACACCTGCGTCTCGAGGTCGTGTTGTTTTTTGTGCAAATAGGCGACACTTTTATTCCATACAGTCTGTCGCTGATGTGAACAACACTGTCTTTTGTCATTATCTTCAATATTATCTATCCGTCTGTAAAATTAAGAACATATTAGTTCACTGCTCAGAATGGGCCATCCGGCCAGCTAATTTTTATATTCCTAACATTAATATTACGAAAAAGTTACTTTTTAATTTTTGTAATATTCCAAACATCTGCGTTCTGCCGCTGAATTCAAATCAAAGGCTTGGTATCGCAAAAGCGACCAATAAATGACTGTGGCGTAACATATCCAAGGTCCCTTCTGTCGAGTTCCTTACTTTATGTTAAACTTAGGGGAAACGTTGACTTTTCTCCGTTTCCCCCCCAATATTGCGTCTCCTTGTAGCCTTTCTTTCGTCTCACGCAATCCTTTCCAGTCATATTTTTGCCTTTTTAATCGCGCCGTTCCCCTCCTGTCTAGCAAGTCAATTTTTATGGAGGGTGATGACCCGCGGTCTGGGCGATCATGTACTATCAGCAGCCTACGCATTATGTTTTTATCCTTACATGTTATCTTTGGAGGTATTTTACCGTTGTATCTCTGTCAATTTCACTACACATCTCCCCACTTGAAAACATGTCCAATGGCCTGTAACCCAAAACCAGCGTTCGCAAAACTTAGGTAAAGATTTATACTCCTCATCGTCTGCGCACCAACTCAAATTTTGATCACAGGAGGGTGCAGACCTGAGGAAATCTGCACCTCAATTTACGGCTTGCATAAGCGCACTGGTTTACAGTTTCCCCATCAGGTTGAATATCGAGATCAGAGTTGCAGAAACAAAGTCCCGTACCTAGTCCCTATACATTAGTTGCATCGGTGATTAAGACCCCCCCCCCATAGTCTGGTTTTCCTGTGTCAAATCAGGCAGTTTTGGAGAAAGGTGCATGCTTGATTAACGTGAGTTTTTCCTTTAACTCTTGGAACGCTAGTTCACATTGTGCAGTCCAAATAATTTTATCTGGAAGTCCCTTGCGAGTCAGATCAGTCAGAGGAGCACAAATAGCGTTAAAATTCTTGATGTATTTCTGATAAAATCCGCATAACGACACAAATGATCGCACGTCCTTTTTTGTTTGCGGCCTAGGTGCTCTCTGCAGTTTTTTCCAAGTTCTTAGGATCAGGGGTCATATTACCCTGATATACAGTGTGTCCCAAGAATTCCAACTCTTTGCATCCAATACAACATTTTGTTGGCCTAGCAGTTAAGTTCGCCTCCCGAAGTCTATCAAACAACTTCTCCAGAGCTTCAATGTGTTCTTCAAATGTCTCTGTGGCGACGAGAATATCATCCATGAAATTCGTGATACATGGGTTATTCAGGGGATCCAACAATTTGCGCATCATCCTTGAAAACACACTCGGAGCATTTTTCAGTCCGAATGGTAGCAAATTGAATTCATAATGTCCATCCGAAGTGCTAAAAGCCAAATAAGGTCTCACTTCAGGCTTCACTGGGATCTGGTAATAGCCTTTACTAAGATCCACCTTTGAAAAGTATTTTGCCTTGTTCAGTCTGGCAAATAACTGTTTTGTGTCTGGTAATGGATCCACTTGTCCTTCTGTGACAGCATTCAGTTTCCTGTAATCTATGCACAGTCTGTGTTCCCCAGACGGTTTTCTCAACAAAACGACACTAGAACTAAAAGATGATTCACTGTTCGAAATAATCCCCTCCTTCAACAAATACTCTATTTCTTCCTTCAATGCCTTCTCCTTCGCGAACGGAATAGAATAGGCTCTCATACAGATTGGGTTTGAGTCTACCAGTTTCATGTCATACTGTAGCAAATTTGTATGGCCTGGTCCTCCAGAACCTTTGTTGAACTCTCTCATCCCTATGGTTTTTAGTCAGGTGCTTACTGACTTTTACCTGTGCTGCTGTTTCACAAGGATGTAATGGGTATTCATGTGAGGTGAGTGGTTCTTTTTGCATCTGGGTTGCAATAGCCAAGGTCAATAAGGGGGTGCTTTCCTGGAGTGGTCTGTCCAGATACTTCTTTAACAGGTTTACATGATAAACTTTTTCCTTCCCCTTTTTTGTCAATTTTATAGTTTGTTCTAGACACCTTCTCTAGAACCGTATATGGACCTTGCCAACCAATTTGTAATTTATTCTGGCTTCCGGGTAGTAGAAGCAGCACCTTCTCTCCGACTGCCAGTTCCCTGTCCTTTGCCTTCCTATTAAAATATGCTGCATGTTTCTTCCTGGCTTATTTCAAATTATCATTTGCCAGTTTCCATCCAGCTTTCAAACGAGTGGTCAGTTCGTTCACATATTGATACGATGAGGTAACAGTCTCTTCCGCCTTCTCATCTGTCCAGGTCCTTAATAAAGCTTCTAAAGGACCTTTTATTGGCCTCCCAAATAGCAGAGTTGCGGGAGCCATCCCGGTTGAACTATGTGGTACCTTCCGGTATGCAAACAATGCGGCGGGCAGGAATTGATCCCACAGATCCGGTTTTTCGTGTGCCAGCTTTCTCAGGATAGAAATGAGAGTCCCATTGAACCTCTCTACCTGGCCGTTCCCTTGTGGATGGTACGGACTACAATGAAAGTGTCTGGCTTGAAATAGCTTAAAAACTTCTTCCGTTAGTTTCCCCTTGAACTGAGAACCATTATCCGTCAAGATTTGATGCGGGAATCCTAATCGGGTAAATATTGTAAGTAGTGCCTCTGCTACATGTTTTGAATCAATTGATGGCAGGGCTACCGCCTCTCCCCACATAGAAAAAGTGTCCACCAGAGTAAGGATGTAACTGTTCCTCCTCTTGGTCCGAGTGAGAGGTCCTACAATATCCACTGCAACCCTCTCAAAAGGTGTTCCCACTATGGGCATTTCCCCTAGAGTTGCAGGAGCAGTCCAGTGCTTTGGAGCTACCCTTTGACATTCTGGGCAGGATTTGACATATCTTTTTATATCCTCCGTTATCCCTGGCCAGAAGTAATGACAAGCTATACGCTGTCCTGTGGCGCTGATCCCCATGTGACCACTGAAGGGGAATCGCATGCCCGAGTTCCATCACTTTATCTCTATATGAAGTGGGAAGAACCAGCTGGTTGTGACCATTTGTTCCAGTTCCGGCCTTCCTGTATAAGAGTTTGTTCTTCATGAAATATTCCCCCTTGCCCGGAGGTGTGTGGCATTTGGGCAATTTTTTAAAACAGGGCTTGAGTGTCCTATCCTCAATCCTCAGCCTGCGCCTTCCTCATCTCCTCTGGATGAGCATTTATAGGTTCACCTTCTTCCTCCTTCTTCTGTGACCTGGTCTGCACTGTCGCCATGATCACAGGTTTCTCGGGATTCCCCAAGAAGACGTATCTACACCCCAATATCAGAGGGTAGATTGGTTCATCTATCACTGCTGCTCTGATTTCTCCCTCCACATAGCGCGAGTTTTCACACCGTTATCCTTGCGATGGGAAGTGTCATGAGTGGTATGTCCTTAGTCGCCCCTTGTAATTTCCACTGTTTCTGTTGGTGGTATACTGACTTGGGTCCACTAGGCTAGACTTCACAACTGAATCATAATCCAAACCTGTATCATAAAGGCACCTTATGGTGACCCCATTACAAATAACATCCTCACAAACTGGGGGGTGATAAGGTTCCTATTGTCCATTAGGATTAACCTTTAATCTTTGCGTCCCCGACTTCATTGCAGCAATGTTTGAAGGTTTCCTTCTACAAAATTCGGTGTTATGGTTATCCTTCTTGCACCATTTACACCATCTTTTTCCTTGGTTCAACGGTTTTCTTTCATTGAACTTTTGGTCATTCTGAACTGTGAGTTTCTGTCGCGATAGTCATTTCTTGGCCGCTCAAAGTTTGTCCTACCTTTATTTCCCTGCTCTCTATTATCAAATTTATTAAATTGCTGTGGAGCTTTAAAATTGTCTATGTGCTTCTTTTAGCACCACCACTTACCTCTGCCTCTGCCTGAGCTGCCTGATACCTCTCAGCAACATTTAAAATTTCCCCCAACTTCTCTGCACCTTGTTCCATGAGAAATTTTCTCATGTCTGGAGCCATGGACTCTCTCAATTGCTCAATCATGATCATTTCTTTAAGATCTTGGGTCTTCCCCAGAGCCGTCCATTTCTCCAAATAGGTTTCTAGTCTAGCAGAGAATGGGTGGTATGTCTCCCCAGACAACAGTTTGGCATTTCTAAATTTCTTACGATAAAATTCACCATTCTTCTCGTACCTTAATAACAAAGCCTGCTTTAACATGTCATAATTGTCTTGGTCTTCCCTGTTCATTTTGGCAAATACTTCATAAGAAGTACCTCTCAATCCCTGTGATAGCTTTAAACTCCACCTCTCTCTCTCTCACCCATATGTAGTAGCTAATAACTCAAAACGTCCTAGGTACCCCTCTATGTCATCGTCTTTTTCAACAAAATGGTCTAAATGAAACCCCATAGCTGAGTTTGAGGCTCCCAGACTGGGCGTAGCATCTGAGGCAAAAGGGCTGGCACCATTTTCAGGAGCCGGGCCTTGTAATTCCAGCTCCCTTAGTCGTAATTCGTGCTCCCTTTGCAACCTTCTATCTTCTGCCTCCCTTTCGGCCTTTTTATCTTCTGCCTCCCTTTGCTGTCGTTTTTCTTCTGCCTCAATCTGCACCAGTTTTTCTCTTTTCCTCCTCAATCTGCATTCTCTAAGCTCCTCATGCACTCAATTTGAAACCTCTATTCTCTCAGCTAACCCTTTCTATATTCCACGTTCAATATATTTATCACATTCAGGCCGTTACGTATTGAATTAAAAATTCTGTGACCATACGCCATTCCCATCAATCCCTTTGCGGTCTGTAGCCACTCGCAGTCTGATCGGAAATTTTGCTACGTGCGCCTTAGCCTTCTGGCGCCAAACACTTTTTCCATACAATAATAATAATGATACAAGCTAAAGCTCTAACCTGGTTGATAATACACTTAAGCGATACTTCTTATGGACTATAGTCTAACTAATTCTAACTAACCATGTAACCTAATTAATTATCACTGGCTGTGAAGATTCACCAACATTTTAGATCTGCAGGGACACTTTTAATTTTAAAGGGAATTTCACAATTTTGTTCGGCCCTAATTTTAACTTTCTCCAACCAGGGAGATCCCTAATATTAACAGGTGTCTGCGGGCTACTATTAGTTCCTGGACAAGAACCCCCAATAGTATGTATGTCAGTGGGTTTCTGATGGTATTGTATGATGGTGAATATTCTAAAATGTAATGTATCACACAGGCGCCAGCTGTGAAGGCTCCCCTGAGAATAAAATGTAGTTGAGACATTGTCAGAAGGCCTTCTCTTGCTTACCACTACACGACCTCACACTGCAATTTTTTTTGCTATAAATAATGAATGTAGGGCTACGTAAACGTGTCTAGCGGTTATGATATGTAATGTGGTGTGATAAGGGTGTTATAGATATAACACCCACAGATATTTTAAGCAGACTAATAAATATTTAACAAATATTAAAAATAAACACTGAACTAACTCACGTGTGTAAAATTTTTTGATAGAATTATATTACATTTATTTTGTTCTGGATCAAAGTTTTTTTTATGTTGAACCAGAAACTTGTTTTTAAAAAAAAAGGATTTTAGAAATTATGGAAAGAAATGCATGGAATGTTACATAATATAATGCAAGAGTTGTAAAACATATATAAGTACTAGACTATGTTTTAGTTTTATTAAAATGTTCTAGTAGTCATCTATACTTGGGAGGATAGTTAGTTAATGCTTGTGCTGTTGGGGTGGTGCTCCCACTCATCACACCTGTCTATATTGACTATACAACACAGTGTCCAGTAAATTGCAAGGAATTTTATGGGGGTCCCCCCATTAGTAACTAAAAGGCGTTGTAAAGTTGGTCGTTCGGAACCTGATAAAACACCCTCTTCCAGCAAGACACCAGAGGCTCACATCATCTTGCATATGTAGCCTCTCTGGTGCTGGAAAATCCTGGTGTGGTGCCACCTCTCCGTGATGGCGGGCAATAATATCGATGGTCTACCTGTCAACGTTACTGCACTGATACACACGAGTTCTGCGCAGATTTACACTCTGAGTAAAAATCACCAAAACTGAATGGACACCGCCCTTGTTGACAGCTGAAACTCAGCACTTGAGCCAGCTACTCATGCAATCAAAGTATTGGCTTAATGTGTCAAAATTCTATTCTCCTACACCCACGTCTGGGACAACAAACACTGACACAACAACCACATCATACAGACAGGTCAGATCTCTCTGACCAAACAGGCACATTTACCATGGTCGTGGCCTTTGTACATCAGATAGGTCCTCACCCCAGACCTATAGATTCTGAAAAATATTTATTAGTTTCCTTCCCTAAAAGTGGATAGGTAATATGTTTCATTATTCTCAACACTTGATCTGTCTTTCCTAACCCTTGCTGGAGTTTATGTATTTTGTTGGTCCCTAGAGCAAATCCCTACTTGTTTGTAAGGCTAGATTTCGATATGGCAGTATCAAATCACTCGAACATTAAACAATATTCAAAATATACATAGACAAAGAAATAATTTTCAATCTTACCAGTCATGAATTAATAAAGACAGCCATTGAAAAACAGATGTGCTATAAAACCCACAATAGAAAATGCTAGCAAAACTCAGCTTGAGCAGACCTGGCTTTTTTTATAGTATAGGGCTCCCTGAACTTAATTTCACTCTATCTTTCATACCCCATTGGATCCAATCACGGTGAGCTATGGGCACACCCTTTTAAATACTGTGTACTAACCTCGGAACAACTATTGAGTGAATTTGGCAACCAACTACATAGCACTCGTGGTACCTGTGTAGCTGGCCGATCAAGAGTGAGCGTCCCTCTTCCGTGGCGCACATTCACTTCACCACTAGGATTATATTTCAAATTCACCAATTTCCTTACCCTAATATTGTCATGGTTATCCAGTACATGCATTCAGTCAAGGTCATGTGCGGATGTTTATCGTTAGCCATAGTCTGTCCGGGTCTCGGACTAAAAAGAAAGATTTTTATTTTTTCATAAACGTACTTGATTTTTGGAACGCCAACCCTCAGATTCTCTCCCTCCCAAAAGTTTATTTCGTCTAAAGAACAAAGATTACCCTATATAGATTATCAGCTCCCACCAAAGTCCCCCCCGCTTCCCTACTACGTTAGGAGTTTGAACACCCTGCCGTCGCCCGAGGTCGTGAGTTTTATTTTGTGCTACAATAGCGACACTTTTTGATCCATACAGTATGTCGCTGAAAATGGTGAAAAACTCTGGTCGTTTTGGCTTTAGCGGACAGTTTATCTATCCGTCTGTTTTTGTCTGTTTTTAAAATTTAAGAATTTAATATTAGATTCAGCTTGCCCAGAATGGACCCTGTCGCCCCCCCAGCCTAATGTTTTTATATTACCTAACCTGCATTTAATATTAGCGAAAATAGGTTACTTTTAATTTTTTTAATATTGCCAATACATCCGTGGCCGTTCTGCCGCTAATTCAAATCAAACATCCTTGGTTTATCCGCAAAAGCGACCAATAAATGGACTGTGCGTAACATAGCCCACAAGGTCCTCTTCTGTCGAAGGAGATTCCTTACTGTATGGTCAACCTTGGGTAAACGTGGGACTTTTCTTCTACGTTTCCCCCCCACCCGCGTCCCCCCAATTGCCGGCCTCTTAGCCTTTTCTAGTCTCACGACCTAATCTTTCCAGTCTTCATGCCGATTTTTTCCTTTTTATCCGCCGTTGCCCCATCCCTGTTCTAGGAGCAAGTCAATTTTTATGGAGGGTGATGACCCGCGGTCGCTGGGTCGATCATATACTATCAGCACGGGGGGGGGGGGGGGGGGGCCTACGCGATTAACATTTTATCCCTTACATGTTCATTTGGAGGTATTGTTTAATTGAGTCTAAACCGTGTTGTATCTCCGTCAATTTCCCTACAGGCTAACTTTATTCCCATTAGTCCCCCCTACTTTCTTTTTTCATTCCCCCCCCCTTCCCCCAATGTTGTAACCCCCCCGGCATGTACCCCCCCCCCAGTATTCTTCATCCCTTAATTACCCCCCATTCAATTAGTTTAATTAAATAGATTCATGTTTATAACCCATTTAGCCCCCAGCCCCCCACGTAACATCTACACACCCCCCCCCCCCCGTACATAGATTACTTAAATAATTTTTAGTTCTTATTATTTCGCTTAATTAACTAACTCTTATATTATTTAAGAAATTATATGATAGTTTTTTCTTCTGTCTTGACGATTGACATTTCTTTCCTTTAACTTATATATTACTTCTATGACTTATGTGACATTATAATATATTGACGACTGTAGTGGGTTTGATGGTATTGTATGATGGTGATATTACTAAATGTAATGTATGAGGCCAGCTGTGAAGGCTCCTGAGATAAAATGTAGTTGTGAATTGTCAGAAGGCCTTTCTTGCTACCACTACGACCTCACACTCAATTTTTTTTTTCTTAATGAATGTAGCTACGTAAACTGTCTAGGGTAATGATATGTAATGTGGTGTGATAGTTATAGATACACCCACAGATATTTAAGCAGACTAATAATATTAACAAATGTTAAAATACACTGAACTAACTCACGTGTGTAAAATTTTTGATAGAATTATATTACATTTATTTGTTCTGGATCAAGTTTTATGTTGACCAGAACTTTTTTAAAAAAAAAGGATTTAAAAATTATGGAAGAAATGCATGGAATGTTACATAATAAATGCAAGAGTGTACATATATAAGTACTAGACTAGTTAGTTTTATTAAAATGTTCTAGTAGTCATCTACTTGGGAGGATAGTTAATGCTTGTGCTGTTGGGGTGGACTCATCACACCTGTCTATATTGACTACACAGTGTCCAGTAAATTGCAGGAATTTTATGGGGTATTAGTAACTAAAAGGCGTTGGTGAACTTCCAGCAGACCAGAGGCTCACTCATCTTGCATATGTAGCTCTGGTGCTGAAATCTGGTGGTCCCACCTCTCCCTGCTGGCGGGCAATAATAATGGTCTCTGTCACAACGTACTGCACAGATACACTCGAGTAAAATCACCAACTGAATGGACACCGCCTTGTTGACAGCTGAAACTCACAGCTCAGATTATGAATAAAGAACACAGAAATGCTAGCAAAACTCAGCTGAGCTGCTGGCTATAGTATGGCGTCCCTGAACTTATTTCACTTTCTTTCATTTGGAAATCACCACACTTTAAAATACTGTGTCTATCACGAACAACTATTGAGGAATGGCCCCACTTGCGCGTCTGAGCGCCGATAAAATGATTGTCTGTGGCCAATCACTGCCTAGGTTTATTTCAAATTCAAATTTCCTACCCTAAAATCATTTCAGTCATGCTTCAGTCAAGTATGGATGTTTATCTGTTAGTCTGTCCGTCTCTACTTGTTTTTTTTTTTCAAAAACGTACTTGATTTTTGAACCAACCTTTCTCTCCCCTCCAAAATTTTGTCGTTAAAAGTTATATTTAGACACAGCTCCCACCAATGTCCCTTCGCTTCCCTACTAAGTAGATTTGAACACCTGCGTCTCGAGGTCGTGTTTTTTTTGTGTGCAAATAGCGACACTTTTTATTCCATACAGTCTGTCACTGATGTGAACAACACTGTCTTTTGTCATTATCTTCAATATTATCTATCCGTCTGTAAAATTAAGAACATATTAGTTCACTGCTCAGAATGGGCCATCCGGCCAGCTAATTTTTATATTCCTAACATTAATATTACGAAAAAGTTACTTTTTAATTTTTGTAATATTCCAAACATCGGCGTTCTGCCGCTGAATTCAAATCAAAGGCTTGGTATCGCAAAAGCGACCAATAAATGACTGTGGCGTAACATATCCAAGGTCCCTTCTGTCGAGTTCCTTACTTTATGTTAACTTGGGAAACGTGACTTTTCTCCGTTTTCCCCCCCAATTGCGTCTCCTTAGCCTTTCTAGTCTCACGCAATCTTTCCAGTCATATTTTTTTCCTTTTTATCCGCCGTTCCCCTCCTGTCTAGCAAGTCAATTTTTATGGAGGGTGATGACCCGCGGTCTGGGCGATCATGTACTATCAGCAGCCTACGCATTATGTTTTTATCCTTACATGTTATCTTTGGAGGTATTTTACCGTTGTATCTCTGTCAATTTCACTACACATCTCCCCACTTGAAAACATGCCTATGGCAAGTTCCAAAACCAGCGATACACATAGGTAAATTTACTCCTCACGTCTGCCACTACTCTAATTTTGATCACAGGGGTGCCGACTGAGGAAATCTGCACCGACATTCAATTTGCCTGGGATATATTGGATACTGAACTGATAAGGTTGAAGCAATAAAGACCACCTCAGCAATCTTGCGTTTTCATGCTTAGCCTGAGATAAGAATACGAGAGGCTGATGGTCCGTCTCCACCACAAAAGTCCTACCATACAGATAGATTTGAAACTTCTTTATTGCCCAGATTAACGCTAAACATTCTTTTTCGCTTGTGGAGTATCCTTGTTCCGCCTTATTCAATTTACGGCTTGCATAAGCGACTGGTTTCAGTTCCCCATCAGGTGAAGATGATCTTTGCAACAAAGCCCCTCCTAGTCCTACATTACTTGCATCGGTTCTTAAGACAAAGTCCTGTGTCAAATCAGGCAGTTTGAGAATAGGCTTGCTAGTGAGTTTTTCCTTTAACTCTTGGAACGCTAGTTCACATTGTGCAGTCCAAATAATTTTATCTGGAAGTCCCTTGCGAGTCAGATCAGTCAGAGGAGCACAAATAGCGTTAAAATTCTTGATGTATTTCTGATAAAATCCGCATAACGACACAAATGATCGCACGTCCTTTTTTGTTTGCGGCCTAGGTGCTCTCTGCAGTTTTTCCAAGTTCTTAGGATCAGGGGTCATATTACCCTGATATACAGTGTGTCCCAAGAATTCCAACTCTTTGCATCCAATACAACATTTTGTTGGCCTAGCAGTTAAGTTCGCCTCCCGAAGTCTATCAAACAACATCTCCAGAGCTTCAATGTGTTCTTCAAATGTCTCTGTGGCGACGAGAATATCATCCATGAAATTCGTGATACATGGGTTATTCAGGGGATCCAACAATTTGCGCATCATCCTTGAAAACACACTCGGAGCATTTTTCAGTCCGAATGGTAGCAAATTGAATTCATAATGTCCATCCGAAGTGCTAAAAGCCAAATAAGGTCTCACTTCAGGCTTCACTGGGATCTGGTAATAGCCTTTACTAAGATCCACCTTTGAAAAGTATTTTGCCTTGTTCAGTCTGGCAAATAACTGTTTTGTGTCTGGTAATGGATCCACTTGTCCTTCTGTGACAGCATTCAGTTTCCTGTAATCTATGCACAGTCTGTGTTCCCCAGACGGTTTTCTCAACAAAACGACACTAGAACTAAAAGATGATTCACTGTGCGAAATAATCCCCTCCTTCAACAAATACTCTATTTCTTCCTTCAATGCCTTCTCCTTCGCGAACGGAATAGAATAGGCTCTCATACAGATTGGGTTTGAGTCTACCAGTTTCATGTCATATTGTAGCAAATTTGTATGGCCTGGTTTATCTGTTAATACATCTGTATGTTCCTCCAGAACCTGTTGAACTCTCTCCCTCTGGTTTTTAGTCAGGTGCTTACTGACTTTTACCTGTGCTGCGGTTTCACAAGGATGTAATGGGTATTCATGTGAGGTGAGTGGTTCTTTTTGCATCTGGGTTGCAATAGCCAAGGTCAATAAGGGGGTGCTTTCCTGGAGTGGTCTGTCCAGATACTTCTTTAACAGGTTTACATGATAAACTTTCTCCTTCCCCTTTTTGTCAATTTTATAGTTTGTTCTAGACACCTTCTCTAGAACCGTATATGGACCTTGCCAACCAATTTGTAATTTATTCTGGCTTCCGGGTAGTAGAAGCAGCACCTTCTCTCCGACTGCCAGTTCCCTGTCCTTTGCCTTCCTATTAAAATATGCTGCATGTTTCTTCCTGGCTTGCTTCAAATTATCATTTGCCAGTTTCCATCCAGCTTTCAAACGAGTGGTCAGTTCGTTCACGTATTGATACGATGAGGTAACAGTCTCTTCCGCCTTCTCATCTGTCCAGGTCCTTAATAGAGCTTCTAATGGACCTTTTATTGGCCTCCCAAATAGCAGAGTTGCGGGAGCCATCCCGGTTGAACTATGTGGTACCTCCCGGTACGCAAACAATGCGGCGGGCAGGAATTGATCCCACAGATCCGGTTTTTCGTGTGCCAGCTTTCTCAGGATAGAAATGAGAGTCCCGTTGAACCTCTCTACCTGGCCGTTCCCTTGTGGATGGTACGGACTACAATGAAAGTGTCTGGCTTGAAATAGCTTAAAAACTTCTTCCGTTAGTTTCCCCTTGAACTGAGAACCATTATCCGTCAAGATTTGATGCGGGAATCCTAATCGGGTAAATATTGTAAGTAGTGCCTCTGCTACATGTTTTGAATCAATTGATGGCAGGGCTACCGCCTCTCCCCACATAGAACAAGTGTCCACCAGAGTAAGGATGTAACTGTTCCTCCTCTTGGTCCGAGTGAGAGGTCCTACAATATCCACTGCAACCCTCTCAAAAGGTGTTCCCACTATGGGCATTTCCCCTAGAGTTGCAGGAGCAGTCCAGTGCTTTGGAGCTACCCTTTGACATTCTGGGCAGGATTTGACATATCTTTTTATATCCTCCGTTATCCCTGGCCAGAAGTAATGACAAGCTATACGCTGTCCTGTGGCGCTGATCCCCATGTGACCACTGAAGGGAATCGCATGCCCGAGTTCCATCACTTTATCTCTATATGAAGTGGGAAGAACCAGCTGGTTGTGACCATTTGTTCCAGTTCCGGCCTTCCTGTATAAGAGTTTGTTCTTCATGAAATATTCCCCCTTGCTGGGAGGTGTGTGGCATTTGGGCAATTTTTTTAAAACAGGGCTTGAGTGTCCTATCCTCAGCCTGCGCCTTCCTCATCTCCTCTGGATGAGCATTTATAGGTTCACCTTCTTCCTCCTTCTTCTGTGACCTGGTCTGCACTGTCGCCATGATCACAGGTTTCTCGGGATTCCCCAAGAAGACGTATCTACACCCCAATATCAGAGGGTAGATTGGTTCATCTATCACTGCTGCTCTGATTTCTCCCTCCACATAGCGAGTTTTCACCGTTATCCTTGCGATGGGAAGTGTCATGAGTGGTATGTCCTTAGTCGCCCCTTGTATTTCCACTGTTTCTGTGGTATACTGACTTGGGTCCACTAGGCTAGACTTCACAACTGAATCATAATCCAAACCTGTATCATAAAGGCACCTTATGGTGACCCCATTACAAATAACATCCTCACAAACTGGGGGGTGATAAGGTTCCTGTTGTCCATTAGGATTAACCTTTAATCTTCGCGTCCCCGACTTCATTGCAGCAATGTTTGAAGGTTTCCTTCTACAAAATTCGGTGTTATGGTTATCCTTCTTGCACCATTTACACCATCTTTTTCCTTGGTTCAACGGTTTTTCTTTCATTGAACTTTTGGTCATTGAACTGTGAGTTTCTGTCGCGATAGTCATTTCTTGGGCCGCTCAAAGTTTGTCCTACCTTTATTTCCCTGCTCTCTATTATCAAATTTATTAAATTGCTGTGGAGCTTTAAAATTGTCTATGTGCTTCTTTTTAGCACCACTTACCTCTGCCTGAGCTGCCTGATACCTCTCAGCAACATTTAAAATTTCCCCCAACTTCTCTGCACCTTGTTCCATGAGAAATTTTCTCATGTCTGGAGCCATGGACTCTCTCAATTGCTCAATCATGATCATTTCTTTAAGATCTTGGGTCTTCCCCAGAGCCGTCCATTTCTCCAAATAGGTTTCTAGTCTAGCAGAGAATTGGTGGTATGTCTCCCCAGACAACAGTTTGGCATTTCTAAATTTCTTACGATAAAATTCACCATTCTTCTCGTACCTTAATAACAAAGCCTGCTTTAACATGTCATAATTGTCTTGGTCTTCCCTGTTCATTTTGGCAAATACTTCATAAGAAGTACCTCTCAATCCCTGTGATAGCTTTAAACTCCACCTCTCTCTCTCTCTAACCCATATGTAGTAGCTAATAACTCAAAACGTCCTAGGTACCCCTCTATGTCATCGTCTTTTTCAACAAAATGGTCTAAATGAAACCCCATAGCTGAGTTTGAGGCTCCCAGACTGGGCGTAGCATCTGAGGCAAAAGGGCTGGCACCATTTTCAGGAGCCGGGCCTTGTAATTCCAGCTCCCTTAGTCGTAATTCGTGCTCCCTTTGCAACCTTTCTATCTTTGCCTCCCTTTATCTTCTGCCTCCCTTTCCAGTCACAACCTTTTTTTGCTGTCCCTTTTGTCGTTTTTCTTCTGCCTCCCTTTGCTGTCGTTTTTCTTCTGCCTCAATCTGCAGCCTCTTAATTTCTCTATCAGCCTCAATTTGTAACCTCTTCTCTTCAGCTACCTTTCTATCTTCCCTTTCAATATATTTTATCACATTCAGCCGTTACATATTGAATTAAAATTTGACCATCCATTCCCATCTCCTTTGCGGTCAGCACAGCAGCTGATCGGAATTTTGCTAGCTCCGCCATACTTTTCAGACAATATAATAATATACAAGCTAAATCTCTAACCAGTAAATACACTAAGTACTTCTTATGACTATAGTCTAACTAATTCTAACTAACCAGTTAACTAATTAATTATCACTGGCTGTGAAGATTCACCAACTTTTATCTGCAGGGACACTTTTAATTTTAAAGGGAATTTCACAATTTTTTTTCCCCTAATTTTATTTCTCCAACCAGGAGATCCTAATATTACTGTTGGGCTAATTATCCCTGGACAAGACCCCAATGTATGTAGTGGGTTTGATGGTATTGTATGATGGTGATATTACTAAATGTAATGTATGAGGCCAGCTGTGAAGGCTCCTGAGATAAAATGTAGTTGTGAATTGTCAGAAGGCCTTTCTTGCTACCACTACGACCTCACACTCAATTTTTTTTTTTCTTAATGAATGTAGCTATGTAAAATGTCTAGGGTAATGATATGTAATGTGGTGTGATAGTTATAGATACACCCACAGATATTTAAGCAGACTAATAATATTTAACAAATGTTATAATACACTGAACTAACTCACGTGTGTAAAATTTTTGATAGAATTATATTACATTTATTTGTTCTGGATCAAGTTTTATGTTGACCAGAACTTTTTTTTTAAAAAAAAGGATTTAAAAATTATGAAAGAAATGCATGGAATGTTACATAATAAATGCAAGAGTGTACATATATAAGTACTAGACTAGTTAGTTTTATTAAAATGTTCTAGTAGTCATCTACTTGGGAGGATAGTTAATGCTTGTGCTGTTGGGGTGGCCTCATCACACCTGTCTATATTGACTACACAGTGTCCAGTAAATTGCAGGAATTTTATGGGGTATTAGTAACTAAAAGGCGTTGGTGAACTTCCAGCAGACCAGAGGCTCACTCATCTTGCATATGTAGCTCTGGTGCTGAAATCTGGTGGTCCCACCTCTCCCTGCTGGCGGGCAATAATAATGGTCTCTGTCACAACGTACTGCACAGATACACTCGAGTAAAATCACCAACTGAATGGACACCGCCTTGTTGACAGCTGAAACTCACAGCTCAGATTATGAATAAAGAACACAGAAATGCTAGCAAAACTCAGCTGAGCTGCTGGCTATAGTATGGCGTCCCTGAACTTATTTCACTTTCTTTCATTTGGAAATCACCACACTTTAAAATACTGTGTCTATCATCGAACAACTATTGAGGAATGGCCCCACTTGCGCGTCTGAGCGCCGATAAAATTATTGTCTGTGGCCAATCACTGCCTAGGTTTATTTCAAATTCAAATTTCCTACCCTAAAGTCATTTCAGTCATGCTTCAGTCAAGTATGGATGTTTATCTGTTAGTCTGTCCGTCTCTAATTGTTTTTTTTTTCTAAACGTACTTGATTTTTGAACCAACCTTTCTCTCCCCTCCAAAATTTTGTCGTTAAAAGTTATATTTAGACACAGCTCCCACCAATGTCCCTTCGCTTCCCTACTAAGTAGATTTGAACACCTGCGTCTCGAGGTCGTGTTTTTTGTGTGCAAATAGCGACACTTTTTATTCCATACAGTCTGTCTCTGATGTGAACAACACTGTCTTTTGTCATTATCTTCAATATTATCTATCCGTCTGTAAAATTAAGAACATATTAGTTCACTGCTCAGAATGGGCCATCCGGCCAGCTAATTTTTATATTCCTAACATTAATATTACGAAAAAGTTACTTTTTAATTTTTGTAATATTCCAAACATCGGCGTTCTGCCGCTGAATTCAAATCAAAGGCTTGGTATCGCAAAAGCGACCAATAAATGACTGTGGCGTAACATATCCAAGGTCCCTTCTGTCGAGTTCCTTACTTTATGTTAACTTGGGAAACGTGACTTTTCTCCGTTTCCCCCCCAATTGCGTCTCCTTAGCCTTTCTAGTCTCACGCAATCTTTCCAGTCATATTTTTTTCCTTTTTATCCGCCGTTCCCCTCCTGTCTAGCAAGTCAATTTTTATGGAGGGTGATGACCCGCGGTCTGGGCGATCATGTACTATCAGCAGCCTACGCATTATGTTTTTATCCTTACATGTTATCTTTGGAGGTATTTTACCGTTGTATCTCTGTCAATTTCACTACAACGACGACCACCGACATTGTTTTACTCAAAACATCGTTGGCCGTATGTCCATAATTCGGGTTTCATTGATATAGTTAATTGCGATGGAAAGATTATGTTAAAATTTGTTAAAAATCTGTTATACAGATTTTTAAACCCGGGCTGTCAGGGGAGTTGATACGGGGTATTTAGGTAATGGTGACCCACTGTAAGTTGGTACGCGTTAACACATTGAGGTGGCACCAATGTAAGGTGCTTTGCACTTAAAGCCATTGTATTGACCGCGATTTTATAGGGTTGACTAGTGATAGACATGACGTAGTATGTTGGTAGGCTGGGGCATGGCAACGCTCTTCCTATACCCTTCAAGAGACTGATTTTGTTGGAGACAGTCGTGTTATACATAGCTCTCGATGTTTATGAATTGTGCAGTGTTTTCTCCTGAATTATAAGGCATGGGGTCAGCCTTTATTAAATATGGATGCAAGGTTAAGTCATCCCAATTGGATGTATCAACTTCGGTTCAAGAAGTAATGCAGGGAGTATTTTGAATGATAATTATTAAATTTATAATATTGTCGAAACCTCAACGATCACTATTGGATGTTCGCCAGACGGCATCGCGTATATACACGTTGACATTTTGACGACAGAGGAGTGAATATAGGAGACTGCAGGAATGCTATAATTGATTGATGCTATGAATTGTTGATAATATGTTCTCGTCATTAAACCATGTATTGTGTGATGGACTCTCACACGGAGTGCGTTGTCACCTTTATGAATTAAGGTTGGTGTTCACTACACTCATCATTTGCGTATGACATCAGCACTTTGCTCAATTGGCAGAATTAGAACATTAAGGCGAAAGCATGAAGTCCGAATAATGAACAGAAGACCTAATACCACAAACTCAGGACTTTCACAGATAGGCCAGCTAACCCTCGCCTTAACAGTTGCAACGCCTCTACAAAACACGATGTAACACCCAGCACCTTCTCTTTTTGATGCTCTCTTTCTCTTTTTTTTTCATGTCTTCAATCGTCCATGTTGTCATAATGTTTTCCAGCTTTTTCCTTTCTACAAACTACAAATTCACCCGTAAATATAGAATAAGTGTTAAGAATAGATCTAGGGAACTACATGATTTTTAAAACACTTGTTAACATGAACAAAAGTTACTATATAGTCATAGGTGAGTCAATTGTAGGTAGGGTGAAGGTCTAGTGGTTTCCTTATAAAACATATTACTTATGACAAATGAAAGTTGATTAAATATCAGACTAAAGATCCCAGGCTTTTTTTACACCTCTCCCCCTATTTTTTTTGCTTTTGTTTGGTATTTTCTATTGTCTTTTTTGTTTTCTTTTTTTTTAAATTTGTGTATATGTTTATTTGTTTTTGTGACATATTCACAAACAGTTCGATTATTTTGATTAGTCCTATTCACAACGATTGGACAGAAGATATGATGTCAGTTTCACATATCGGCAATACAAATTGTATAAATTATTTTGGACTTGAAAACACAATATATCCATAAGTATAACCTTGAGAGGTTGAATGGGATATTTTTTTTCATGGTCAAATTTAAAAATAAAACCTTGCAGAAAGCCTTAATGGAATGAAGAGTAGAAGGCAAACGTGCAAGAGGATAACAAAAGCTATCCGGGGAAGATAACACAAAGAGATGTTTAGGAAATAGCCTATTACATGAAGGCCAGATGCAAACGATGTTTGAAATTCCATTGCTGTCGTACTTTGATGCATAGATGACAGCTGATGTCTCTTTTGATCGACCGGAAGCAGGTATTTAATAAACAGACGGAGAATGGGTTTGTGCAGGGACAGCTTACAATGACAAACAGATTGGAAGCAGATAAAAGATGGAAAAGTTTGGAAATTGTGACAGAATAGATGGGGGAAAAATAAAAATGGGCCGATATTTTTCAACAATGTTTTGGAGATGCAAAGTTGAGATATGATATGGTTGACGCTTGCAGTTCATAGAGTTATGCGTTGCATTTACACCAAATATAATTATTAGAGGCATATTCTTCTTCAAGTACCACGCCTGGTTGCGTAGATGATCATGTATCTCCACAACTTCCTGTCTCTCCAATACCAGTCTATCGATACTGTCTCTGACTTCTTTCCATTGCTGTGTTTGTCAAACTGCCCAACATCTTATTTCTTTGCTGTTATCTATCTCGTATTTTCCCCTTCAATATTTCCTTTTGTTACAATCAGTGGCGAAGCGAAGTGGGGCAGAGGTAGGCAGCCGTAGTCGTATTTCTCTGCGAACATTTGTGTCTACTCTGAATCGTGTCTTACTCATCCGATTCTACCATTGTCATCACATAATTGATCAATTTGAAAGAATAAAGGTGTGAAAGATTAACCTCTAGTAGTTAAATATATATATCTGAAGGGGTACTGTTTCTACTGTTAATATAAAGCTTATTAAAAAGACCGGTTTATTTCTGTTCTTTTCTGTTTAATTTTTTTTGTTTTTTAATGTCATATTTTCCCAATAATTCACACGGTTGTTCTTAGTATATTTCTAAAAGTGCTTGTTATAGGCTTTCAAAAACTCTTTTTGATTTGTATTCGAAATGAGCATGTATTTCATTCAGCGGTGACTGGGGTTTATTTTTCCTTGTTCGTCCCGGGCGCTAAAACCCTCGGTACACCCCTGGTCATAGCGTATTCCAACTTTCTCCTCATTACATACTCAAAGAAAGTAGATTGCTTCTTTTTAAATGTGAGTAGTAAGCTTCATTCACACACTTCTTTCTCTTAGGACATTCTCATTAACTGTCTTAGCTGTCCATAGTATACTTAACATTCTTCTGTACAACCACATCTCTGTGGCCTCCAGGCCTTTCCCTGCTTGCATACATATTGTCCATGATTCACTTCCGTTTGTCAGTATTAGCTCTATATAACAATGAAGACCTCTCTTATCTCCATTTTTTTTAAATTTCTCCTTCGTTGTCTTTCCGAATTTGATGATGAGAAATATATACCGTACAACCCTCATTATGTTATAATTAGGATGTATATTGTTTTAAGTCAATAAGATAAATTTAATAAGACAAGAACTATACAACAACAATATCACTTCAATAAACGACAGAATGTATAACTCCCATCCAGCACTTTATTTTTATATAGTGGTCCATTAGTCCAGCTTTGTCTTTACTGCTGCCAGGATATATCGTCCATCATCATTCTCAGGTAGGTAGATAGGCAGCCATAGAGACAGACAGACAGGCACACAGACGGACGTACGGTTGGACGGACGGACGGACAGACAGACGGAACACAAACATAACCAGAGTAGATATAGATAGATAGATAGATAGATAGATAGATAGATAGATAGATAGATAGATAGATAGATAGATAGATAGATAGATAGATAGATAGATAGATAGATAGATAGATAGATAGATAGATAGATAGATAGATAGATAGATAAATAGATAGATAGATAGATAGATAGATAGATAGATAGATAGATAGATAGATAGATAGATAGATAGATAGATAGATAGATAGATAGATAGATAGATAGATAGATAGATAGAACGAACGAACTTTATTTTTAAAGGGATGAGAATAGGGCACGAAGGCCCGTCTGACATTCTGCCCTTCCTTTCTCTCACCTTTTCATACTGAAAACTCACTTATTCCCATATGCATTTTTACATATCAATGTCAAGGAATTCACCGTTGTAAAGTACAAATAAAATAGCAAACTCATATTAAACATTAAATACTTATAAACATGACATAAAATATGTTTGAAAAGTAGAAAACATCGTCATTAGAACCTACAGTTTATATTATAAGAAAAGAAAATCTGATTAGAGGGACATGTAATCAGAACTAATAATGTATTCAAAAAGTCTACGATTGTATGAATAGGGACTGAGGTTGTTTCTTAGGTTATGTGGAAGACAATTCCAAAGATGAGCAGCAGAGTACGCTAAGCTTTTCTTGAATAAGTCAAGCCTAGGCTTGGGCACTTGCAATTTGTTAAAGCGTTGACTGCGTCTTTCATTGTATTTGAACATTGGCCACATATATGCTGGAGCATTGTGTGACAGGATTTTGTGAACAAATTTAGCTTTGTTAAACAGAAGGCGCTTTCTTAAGGGCAGTGTTTAAAGATTTTTATATAGATCTCACGGCTGTTTGTACCTTATACCAGAGCGCTCTTTTAGTTCGGTGACAGGAATTCTGACACCGGGTAATAAATCTTCCTGCACACAGTTAACGCCTGCCGCTAGTTTTGGTGGGGAAAAATCAGCTGATGTGTGTGTAAAATCGGTTAATTATATAAATCATTACACACTCGTTCTGGATAAACACAGAACTAAAATTCTTTTATGTACTACAAACTTTGTTTTGTGTTCTATTTTTGTTGCATTTTTTATTTGTTTTGAAATTATAGATTTGACGGAGTTACAGACTTTTGAAAACAGCGTCGTCATTTGAGGAATTCATAAACAGAAGTAATATATTTATTAATGTAAATATCTGAAAATCGGCCCATTCTTATGAGTTTTATAATTATATAGACTTCTCGAGGGAAGCTAAAGATTATTTCCACGTACTTTTTTTGTTGGTTTCATATCTTGAATGTGTGGTAGTCAGTTTTGTGAGTTTAGCATTACAAGAACAAGCATATTGTCACCAGATTTTATAACATTTAAATCACTGTAAACGCATTCCTGACACTCGCAAATCTTAAATAAGGTTGTAAAAAAATAACTTTTTGTAAAGTACTATTTGTTTTCGCATTTTCATTCATTTATAATGATATTTAGCTACGTATATAAGCGTCAGAAAACATGTAAAGCTATAGATAGATTACTTCCACATACTTTGATATATCTTTCAAGTCTTGTTAATCTTGTATTAATAATATGAATGTCTTTTTTTTATTGTGTGTGAGACAAGGACTGTTACACTAGTGTTCTTTGGAAGACAATCAAAACAAGGAAATAAAGACATCCAGAGAGCATACAACTTGCAAACCAAGAAGATACTGAAGAGAATGAATCAGACTTGGCTGTGGCTAACGCTTCGCCTTGGAAGGTAGCTAAGATATATATCGGAAATCACAATCAACTATTCCCGCAAATAAGGGGACTTCTCAAAGAACCAGAACAACGTTCTGTCTTGTAATAAAACCGGCATCTCTTGTCTCTTTTCTCTCTCTCTGACGTCTCTGACGTCATCAAGCTACAACGGTCGCAGCATCATAAGTGGTCTGTAGATCGAAAATGGACACGTAGACAGTAGTGTAAGTATCCCGTCACCCAGGATAGATTTTAGCTATATAGATAAGCTAGCATTATCTGTCAAAGTTGGGTTGTACCCTGCCTAACCCATATGTCAGCCCCAGAAGCAAGTACGCTTGGTGAAAATGAATGTCCTCACTACGGCAAGTAATATCCACTTATTCAATTCACACAATTTAGATTACTGCTGGTTAAGAGTTCTCCACTCGCAAGCATACTCGGGTTTGAATTCGACCTGGATTGTGTGTTGTTTTAGGTTTTATTCAGATGAATTCTGGGCATTGAAGTGGGTTGGTTGCGGTTTTTTGTTTTTTTGATTTGTAGTTTTCTTGTGGGTGAGGGAAATGCCCTCTCGTTTTGATTTAATATTTCCTTCCCTTTTAGTGTTGATCTATTGTGTGTCTTAATACATTTTGTTAGTTGATATGACATCCCCGATTATTTCTTTAAGAAAGTGTAGGGCTGCGAAAATGCCTTCTTTCTTTGTACCGGATGAGGTTTTTTTTTTCTTAAGCAGTGTATTTTGTTTTTTTTTTACGTTTGTTTTGGTTGTGACTTTTTTTTTGTGCGAGATTAAGCAGGCAAAATTGATTAGCTCTATTTGAAGTTTTCATTTTCAGTTTTTCAAGTTTTCGAGTTTGGGTACCATTTTGACCCAGAGCACTTGCAATTAACTGTGCAGAAGATATTAACGAGTAAGGGTGTATTTGACACAGTGATATTCAGTCTGACCCTCGGGCAGAGAATAATTTGTTTCACATCTATTCGTTCTTGGATTATGTTGATCTTGTTGTGTAGGGGATGTATGTTATTAATTTAGGGAAGTTTTCTTTGGTGTCCCATGGAGTTCTTCTTAAGTCTTAGTGGGCTGTATGTATTTTGAAGATATTTGTTTTTGTGTCTGTTTGCAGGCGATGTCTGTGGATTGTTTGTTCTAGGGGCAGCGTTGTTTCGTATAATTTTGGATTGAGGTATCTTAAGATTAGATCTGGTCCCCGACTGAAGTAGGAACTGATAAAAGCGGGGGGGGTAATCTCAGTGAAAGAGATAAGGTAAAGAGATAGCGGGATTTCACGAGTAGAATAGTTAGACAGGTAGAATCGTGTCCCGCCTAGGATTTGAGAATGATTACTCTAGTCCTAGGCGCCTTATACTTTACCGACTGGAAAGTTGGTTGTATCAGACTCAATTCCCCTTTTCCGTATATATTATTTAACATTACCACACTATTAACCAAAGTCATGCATACACACACACACAGATAAGTGCGCTGACAATTAGACCAGACCACAAAGCGTGAGAAACCTATAGTAAAATGGAGGTATGGCTGATTAGGGCTTTCACGAGCTGAAGCCGAAGTCCAACAGCAGGTAATTATTAAGTTTTGTTAAGTAGGTTTATGTATCATAAACAATAACTTGCACAACGATCGCAATATCATTCAATAGCAATAGGAAGACAATCATTATGTGTTACGAGATAAATTTGAAAAAAAAACATAAACCCACATAATGGCAAATCCCTATCATCCCCCCTCATGTTGAGATATGGATCAGGCCACAATGAATCGAGTTAAATGAACTTGCTCAACCCCCCAAACAGGTCAAAAGATTTGCTCTGACTTATGGTATAGAATTTGGACTAATACTGTAATGAGACTGAGAGTTCCTAATTTAATCTATCCTGGAAAATAACAGTATAAGCAAACAAAAAGAGGAAGAACAAAAGTGAGTTAGCAATGATTATAGCAGCACAGAAGAATTATCCACAGTCTCGCTCTTTCTGACTCTGCACTGACAAAAACCTGTGGCAACCTCAGTCTCGCTTACACTAATGAGCGTTGGTTTAACAACTGCTTTGGACATATCGGTCTGATGTATAAAATACAAATCCAAGTGTCTGGTTTTCGCCTGAATATGGCCCCAGTTCTTCCAAGACTGATTAATTCTCCTAAAGGGGAAGCACTACTTTGGTGGCTAGATAATTGGATATGTATATGTAACGTCAATTAGTCCAGGTAGAAAGGATTAAATTGTCGGGAATATAGTGTTCAGTGTAGGCAGGCAGTTTGTTAATTCGCAGATATTAAAGGGAAAGATGTTCCAGGTGAGTAAATCTCTCTGATAAATCCTCGCGCACACACACAGAAGTGGGCGGCTCATGTATCGGGTTATGTGTTAAGGTTTGATATTTTGCGCCACAGCGGACTGAATGTCGAGATGGGAAGGCAAGAGACGTGGCGGATTCATGTAATACTATTTACAGAACCTGTCACAAACCAGAGGCATCACCGGCTTTGTGGTGGAGTATATAGATAGACGCAAAGTCTACACGGACTTTGGCGCTTCTCTAGGAGAAGGAGCACCGAGACTATCAGCGTGAATTGCAGAAACTTGGGGTTGCGGGCGACTGCTAAACGAGCGCCCAGTTACGTCGCTAACGCTTTAAGAGAAGGAAAGAGACTTCTCTGCAGTGAGGACACATACCACAGCAGGGAACTGGTCTTAGAATCAGAGGAGCTTTTAGCTGAGCACCAGGTCCCCGGGCGGCCAACACAATGCTAAACACAGCAGACTGGGTCTAGGTGTGTTTTACATCACCTGCCATAATAATAGTCAGTGAGCCTAAACCACGAAAGCCGGTTAACTATTGGGGCTGTTCGAGTGGGATGGAGAATTGTCATCAGGAGCAGTGAAGACCAACTACATGCTTTAAGGCAAGCAACATATCGGCTGTAGTTAACGAAGGCCGTCTTAATCATGTAGTTCAGGAAAGGAGAAAGGGAAAGACATACCATGTCCAAATTGCTAACGAGTCAGGAGGGGCCGTACGGAGAAGCAACTTCATCATTGCCTTCATACGAAGGAGCGGTAGTCGTCAGAGATGTACTGAACACGAGACAGAGCAGGGAGTCGAGAAGTTATGGCGATTACCAGCGGGTTCAGATATATAAACTTAGAAGGATCAGCCTCAATGAGTTCGATGCGCTGAAAGAATAGAATTAAGCATAGGAATTTTGTGTGGTGTTCTGTTAGTTGTGGCAGGATCGCCTAGAGCGCCTTTGAGACAGTAGTGTATTAAATGTACACATATTTTTATTGTTTTTTTTTTTTGGTTTTTGTTTTTTTTTTTTTTATTTTATTTTTTTGTTTTTTTTTTTTATTTGTTTTTTTTTTTAATTTTTTTTTTTTTTTTTAGATTTATTACGGATTTTTTTTATTGGGTCAGTGCGTGTTTATTTTTTTAATATTGTTTATATGTTTTGTTTTATTACGGTTTTTATTTTTATAATATTTAGGGCATTTATTATCTTTTTTTTTTTTTTATTTTTTTGAGTTTGGTAGGTTAATTTATATAAATATAATTGTTTTTGGGGTGTTAGTTTTTTTTGGGGTGTATCTTATTTTTGAAATAAATAATTTTTATTTTTAAGTATATTTATATATCCTTATAAAAGTGTTTTGGAAATGTCAGGTGTGTAATTAGAATGGGTATTTTTTTTAATGATTAAATGTCTATTAATTTTAATATAAAATTTAAAAAATAAAAAAATGCGCAGTTAATATATAATAACTCGCAAAATAATAAATTTAATTATAATGTGATATATGATTGTTGTTTTTAAAAAAACTATTAAAATTTAAATAACCGAAAAAATATCTAAAAAATACTATAATTAATAATAAAAATTTATAAAATTATAAATTTAAAATTATTTATATAATATTTAATAAAATAATTAAAATAAATTTATATCCTGGCAGGTAATCAAAAAATAATGATTTACGAATACTTTTATAAAAATAAATGTAAATCATATTTAGGTTATTTAGGGAAAACTATATAATATCGTAAAAAAAATAAAAAAAAAAAAAAAATCTAATAATATAAAAAATAAAAAAATATAATAAAATAAATCGTATCTAAATATATCTTGCTCAAAATAAAATATATCATAAATATATAAAAAAAAAAATATAAAATCAATAAAAAAATATGCTAAAATTTTAATCCAAATCGTAAAATAAAGATAATGGGGTATTATACTTTATACTCCATTATAAATAAAATAAATTAGCTATAGTTAATGGGGTATAAATGCATCCAGGGCGTATAATTAAATGCATTTTTAATTAGGCAAAAAAAAATAAAAATTATATTTTTTTATATAGATAAAATCATGGCGCGTCGCAATTTTTAAGATATATGATTAGCCGCTATAATAAAAAAATAATTTTAATACGTGATATATAAAAAATAAAATAAAAATAAAAAGCTAATAAAATAAATTTACTAAAAATATTTTTTTTTTATAAAAATAATTGTAGGGTAAATAAATAAATAAATATTTTATTAAATATTGTTCGTGCCTCAATTTAGCATGGATTTTTTTTTATATTAAAATAATTAATGCCTGCACTAAATGTTATATAAGCAAAATTTTATATAATTATTTAATTTATAATAATTTATATATATTTTTTTATT
Organism: Oreohelix idahoensis; assembly: GCA_024509875.1. Taxonomy (NCBI): domain Eukaryota; kingdom Metazoa; phylum Mollusca; class Gastropoda; order Stylommatophora; family Oreohelicidae; genus Oreohelix; species Oreohelix idahoensis. Next base: position 77,150 of record JAMPIV010019110.1, read on the forward strand.
TTTTATTAATTTTATTTTTATTACAAGGACGTATAGCTCTCAAGTCAAACAGAAAATATTATAATATCGCTAAATCAGGAATGTATAATAATATAAATGGCGATTACAGTATTATTATATTAAATGGTTAAATTTATTTTATAAAAAATATTTATTTATTTTACTTTAGATTAATATATATATTATATTAAAATTTATATTTTAAACGAAATTTAACTTTAATAAAATGGGGGGGGGGGGGGGGGGGGGGGGTGTAAAAATATGTTATATATATAAAAAAAAAAAAAAAAAAAAAAAATACAGCCCGCAATGGTAAAAAAAAATAAATATTATTTTAATACAACATTAAAT
>JAMPIV010019110.1:82500-92500 GCA_024509875.1 Oreohelix idahoensis
AATAATAGTGGATTTTAAAAGAAATAGGCGACTTTTTTAAAGTTAGGTAAAGAAGATAAATAATAATAAATAAATAATATGATAAAAAAAAAAGTTCGTTGTGTGGTTTGTGGAGTAATGATTTAATACAAGGAAGTCTAAAAGAGATAGATAGCATGAGGTAGATAGAATAAGGATTGAGTAGTAAAAGTTATGTGAATAAAGAAATGGAATAATAGTATGAGGATAGTTAACACTGATAGATAGATTTGTAAAGGATTAAGTTGGCATGAGGGTTGTGAGATATGAGTAGTTAATATCGATGTTCTGGAATATCAGGGTTGAAGTATTTAGTGTTTTGATGTACTTTCCTGTTATTGGGGTTAAATAATAGTAAGCATTTCTAAAAGTACAAGAAATGCAGAGTAATTAATTGAATCTAAAAGAAAGATATTTTTGTGATGATTTGAGATTGTTGATTTAAAATTTGAGTGGTATGTGCTGAAAAAAAAAAAAAATCGAGATGCGCCCACCCGTATCGATACTTAAGGTTAGAACTGAGTAAAAGATAAGGGGGTGGGTAATAAGATAGAAATTGATGATAGGTAGCAAGATTGTTGATATACCAATTATAATCTAGTGATTTGGAAGAGAGTTAGGATAGAATATAAGAACTGAAGATTTGTATAAGAGTATAAGTAATAAAATGGAAAAACCCAGTAAACTATTGACTGATCAATTATTAGGTTTTGATGTGGTGGTGATGGGTAAATAGTTATAAAGTTATTAAGTTTGGTTAGCAGTTAGATGGAGTGGCGCAATTGATAGGGTTGAATTTAAGCGAATAGATGTGATTGTTTTTGTTGGTCTAATGTTGGTAATTGGGTGGGGTTTTCTGTGTGATTAAGTTCTTACTGTTTATAGGGTTAATGAGATTTCTGTTATTAGTAGGTTTTCATACAATAGGTTAGGGAAAGTAATAAAAATAAAAAATTTATGGAAAGTGTTTTACACCGTTTGTGTTTTGTTGTGTCGAAAAGGCTGTGTAGAAAAATAAAAATAAAAGTTTAGATGGTATATCATTTTAGTTGATGGTTGTGTCGAGTGTTATAGTCAATGATTTAGATACAGTAGATCTGATAGAGAATAGTTTTTTAGGTATAGTTAATAGTAGATAGGAATAAGAAAAGGGATTAGTTAATTATTTAGATGTATATATTTTAGTATTATAGCTGAAGTTGTAGATTAGAAATGATCTCAGTTATAACGAATATGTAGATTGTATAGTTCTTGTATACAATTGGGATGAGTCATAAAAAAAAAGTAGTTCCCGAGATTGTACATTGGTAACCCTTTTAAGTGATAGTCTTAGAAACAAGATTGGTATATTGTAATATCCAGATTAGATAATAGCGAGTAGAATATTATTATATGAATAGAGTTTGAAGGTAGAGTGTGATATGTAGATTGTTAAATGGGCTCTATAAGATTGTTAGTCAGATTAGTTTTAATATGAAGTAGTAAACAAGATAGGTGGTCAATTTATGAGTTTTCGTGATATATTATTTAGTATTAGTAGTTTTTGATGGGATGTTTGAATCCCTCAATAGGTATCCAGCAGTTTTTCATATAGATGATAGTGGATTACTGTATGGGGTTCGACCTTTTTTATAGAATAGATGGTGAGATAAGGACTTTGAAGTGTGAAGATGGACCTCTTAATAGTTACATCAAATGTCTGTTGAATAAAATATGGATTTAGTATAGGTCGGACATTAATGGATTTGGTTATGTTTTATAAATGATTTTAATCTATTATAAAAAATTTATCCTGATTTGTAAGAGACGTATGTTTCAGAATTCAAAGATAATTTACTTGATTGGTAGTCTTAACCAGATTAATAGATAGTTGATAATAGATAGTAGCTCATTACGTGGGGGATAATTATACATTACACTTAGATAGAGAAGATGCAATTTTAAGATCGTATAAGATAGACGGTAGATTGATATTATTAGTAGAGGTAGATGGGTTTTTTAGATAGATAGATAGATAGATAGATAGATAGATAGATAGATAGATAGATAGATAGATAGATAGATAGATAGATAGAAGGATAGATAGATAGATAGATAGATAGATAGATAGATAGATAGATAGATAGATAGATAGATAGATAGATAGATAGATAGATAGATAGATAGATAGATAGATAGATAGATAGATAGATAGATAGATAGATAGATAGATAGATAGATAGATAGATAGATAGATAGATAGATAGATAAATCAAAAGATATGATAGATATAGTATAGATAAGATAATGATTGATAAATGAAAATTTTAAGATAGATTAAAAATATGATTAATAGAAATTTAGAGTTTAAAGATAAGATTAGTATATAAGAATATAGATAGGATGTGTTTAATAAATTAGATTAGATAGATAGATTAGGTTGAGAAGATAGTATAATAGATAGATAGATTTGATAGATACAATAGAAATAGATAAGATAGATAGAAATATTTGATAGATATAGAAATATATAATAGATAGTAGGATAAAATATAGATAGATAGATAGATAGATAGATAGATAGATAGATAGATAGATAGATAGATAGATAGATAAATAGATAGTTAGATAGATAGATAGATAGATAGATAGATAGATAGATAGATAGATAGATAGATAGATAGATAGATAGATAGATAGATAGATAGATAGATAGATAGATAGGTAGATAGATAGATAGATAAATAGATAAATAGATAGATAAATAGGTATAGATCATAGATAGATAGGATTAGATAGATAGATAGAAATACAGAGTAGATATAAATGGAATAGAAAGATAGATAAAGTGTAGATAGATAATAGATAGATTAAAAATGATTTGTTAGAAAGATTAGATAGATAAGGATAGGGAGAATAGATAGAAAAGATAGATAAATAATAATATAGGATATATACAAATAGATAGATAGATATAGATATAGATAGTAGATATAAATGTATGTAGAAAGATAGAGTAGATGATATGCAAATAGAGATTAGAGATAGATAGATATTTAGATAGAGATTGATAGATTTAGAGATAAGATTAGATTTTATATTTTTTAGATAGGATAGGTAATATATTAGATAGATAGATTGTTATATAGATAGATATAGATAAATAATAGATTTAAAATATAGTCTTAAGGAATAAATACATAGATAGGTAGATATTTGATAGTTAATAGATTATAGATATAGATAATAGATAGTGATAGAAAAGATAGTAGATTATTTTAGATAGATAGATATAGATAGATTAATGATAGATAGGATTATAGAAAGGTAGATAGATATAAATTATAGGATTTGATAGTATAGATAGATAAGTAGATTAAAGATAGATAGATTTAGTTAGAATAGAGATTTAGATATAGTATAGATAGATAGTATACGATAGTTAGATAGATAGGATAGTGATATAGATAAATAGATAGGATAGGATTTTAAAGATAAAAATAGATATAGATAGAATAGATAGATAAATTTAGAAAATAGTTATAGATAGAAAGATAGATAGATTGATAATAGAATAGATTGATAAATAGATAGATAGAGATAAAGATACGTTAATAAATAAGATAGATAGTTTATAGGATATAATAGATAGAATATAGGATAAGAAAAAGATAGAAAATAAAAGATAGATAGATATATATAATGTGTTTTACAAAAGATAATTAGATAGTTTAAATAGATAAATTTAGATTATATAAATAGAATATAAATAGATAGATAGAATAAATTTTTGTAAATAGATAGATAAATAAAAGATAAAATTGATATGATTTAATAGTGTAGATAGATAGATTAAATAGTTTATGATAATATTAGATATATTTTAGAAGATAGAAGAAAATTAAAAGAATGATAGATAAAGATAGATAGATAAAAAAAAAATAGTATAGATATAATTTGATTAAATATGAGAGATTAGAAAATAATTAGAAGTAGATAATAGATTATTTATAGATAAAATAGAATATTAGTAAAAGAATAAAATTTAAAAATAAATAATAAATAGAAATAGTATAATAGCTAATATTTTGTACATATAATAATTTATAAATATAGATAAGTTTGGATTTGATCACGGGATAAAATAGATAGATAGATTTTTGATAGATTTAATAAATGATTTTTGATATAGATATGAAGAATATTGATAGATAGTTTGATATTTTGATATGGTAAGATAGATAATATGTTGGATAAATTTTAATAGATTTAGATAAAATAGATAAATAGATTTATAGATAGATAGATAATAGTTAGATAGATAGATAGATAGATAGATAGATAGATAGATAGATAGATAGATAGATAGATAGATAGATAGATAGATAGATAGATAGATAGATAGATAGATAGATAGATAGATAGATAGATAGATAGATAGATAGATAGATAGAGATAAATAGATAAATAGATAAATAGATAGATAGATAGATAGATAGATAGATAGATAGATAGATAGATAGATAGATAGATAGATAGATAGATAGATAGATAGATAGATAGATAGATAGATAGATAGATAGATATAATAGATAGATACGATAGATTAGAAAGGTATAGGTTAGATAGTTAAAAAAATCTGATAAAAAATAGAATAAGAAAGGATAAAATTGGCGAAAAAAATAATTTAAAATATAAAAAGATACGATGAAGATAAAAGATAGAAAAAAAAGTGAATAGGGATCGATAATAGTGAATTTATTAATTTAAAGAAGCAAAAAAAAATAAAAATTAAGTTTGTAATAAAATTTAATCGAAAAGAATATTAAAATGAAGTATTAAATAGATAAAATATAATAGTATATATAGATAGATATGGATAATAAAGAATTATATAAATAGATTAAATAATAAAATAAATAAATAGTAATTTAATAGAAAAAATAATAAAATAAATAGAAAAAAGAATATAAATAAAATTAGAAAATTTGAATAGTTAACAGAAAAGTAAATTAGTTTAAAATAAGATACTTAATAAAATAGTTAAAGATAAGATAATATATAATAGTGTTACCCCCCCCCCTATAATAGACTAGACTACAAAACCATAATAAAATACTTATATAATACATGTAATCTATAAAATTTACTAAGTAAAGGAATATGACTTTAAGTAATTGGATATGCATAGTAATGAACTATCTTAAATTATTTATAAATATTATTTCTTTGAACTTACTATAATTAATAAATTATAATAAAAAAAAATTAGATATATATATAGATATAATATTATGATAATAGATAATAGATATAGATTATAGTATTTAGTTCCAGTTATAATATAATAGATAAATCAATCTTTAAATTACTATTATAAGTTAAAGGGAATGATAAAGATTAGATAAATAAAAAAATGAGAATAATAATAATTCTAAAATACCGGTACTAAATATTACCATAGAATTAGTAAATATAATGTCTAATAGGACTTTATACTTAGAAGGTAAATTATATCTAACGAGATATTGAAACAGATAAATACGAAATTATTATCTATAGAAAGCACCTATTTGCTATTGCCGACTAATTAGATAATATTATAAAATATAATAATATATCAAATAAATGGACTAATAACGGTAAATTTATAGTAAAAAATACGCAATCTGCATAGTCCATAGTGCAAATATATAAGTAATAATTTATTAGGAAAACAAAATTATAAAATTTAGAAGCTCATTTTTTATTGAAAACAACAAAGAAATTTAAAAAAAGCAATCTGCTGAATAAAAGATTCGTAATTTATTTTTAAATAAAATCATTGCCATTAGATGTCCCTGTAAATTACGATATTTGTATAATATACTTTTTTTTAACCAATCTAGAATAAAAAGTTGGACAAAAAAAAAGTGAAAAAAAAAGATTACAGGTTTAAAATCTTAGTTAAATATTCAAAAAAAAAATTTTAGATCTATTGATTAGATGTAAGATAGATAGATCTATGTTAGAATTTGGAATATAATTTAGATCTAAGAAATATGTTAGTACTAATTAGGTGGATCTAACTAATATGTCGATAGATAAGGTACATTGAAGATATTTAGATGACTAATAGACTAGAAATAAAAGATAGAATTAATCTAGATAGATCATAAATAGATAGATAAGGTTAGAGTAAAGATAGATGCGGAAGGTAAAGTAAGTAAATAAATAGTTTTATTAATAAAGATCAAAAGGGTACGTTAGAAATTGGACCACATTGTAGAATGTTAATGTTTTTTTTAAAGATCCTGTTAGTTTTAGCTAATATGTTTTTGATTTGGGGTAAAAGTTACTTTGAATGGAAAATCTTATAAAAAAAATCTATATGGAAGTATTTTTCTTGTTTAACAAATTTAATGTTAATCTCTCGTTTAAGAAAGAATAAAAAAAAAAACAAAACTAAGTATTAAAAAAAAATAATTCATTTTCAGTCATAAATGATAGGCATAATAATACGATGTTTTATTTACTCCCAATATTTTTAATGTTTTAAAAAGTTTGAAATGGATCTATTTTATCATACCTTTTAAGTGGGAAAAAAAAACAAGGGATATGCCTCGATCTATTCGTTGTAATTGGGGAAAAAATCTACATAATAAAATTTAGTAGAAGATAGATAGATATTTTAGATAAAAGATATCGATATTAACACATAGAAAGATAATCTAGTATCTATTTTATCATTATTATATTCATTCAATCTATTATATAAAACTAAATAATACTTTATTAATTTAACAAAAAGAAAATAAAATGTTTAATAAATTAGAGTATTAAAATGTGATTAGCTATAGGTATAATTTTATAGATCATCATAATATAAAAATCTATAGATGAATGATAATAAAGATGTCAACTGTATAGAAAATTGATTATAGGTAATAAAATAGCAATGCTGTTTTAATAGATAATGCATTAAGTTATAACTTTATTTGTATATCAATATGTCTAGATTAGAAAACATTTTGGTTCTTATTATTACATATTTTTAGGTACTCAGTTAGTAAATCAAAGTTACCGAAACGAGTATACTATTTTTTATGAAGACTTACATCTAAAATCCTATTTACCCACATCACCCTTCTGAAACATCAACCTATCTACTAAATATTACCAATCAATACCTACACTCTGTTCTTAATTATTATGTATTTATCTATTGTGTTTATATTATCTATCAATTGATCCTATCAACAAATCCTCTACATACCTAGACGAAAATTAAGAATTTTATTTTTATTCTATCTAAATAATGCTTCAGTGTCAAACTTTAGATTAATTAAAATATAAAAGGCTATAACTTTTCCAATAGCAAATATAAGCCTTTTCGGGATTGATACATCAGAACCCTTAGTGAAAACATTTCTTAAGTTTAGAAATCTTTTTATTTTTTAATCTAGAGGGATAATCGAAAAAAAATATTACCTAAAATTTATGATTATGTTACAAAATTCTATAATATAAAGATTTTGTTTAGTAACGACTTTATTTATCTAGCGAACTATAGTAACAAATTCTACCGAATCTTGGTCTAAAACTCGTAATAAAGTTATATTCAAATTACTCGTTTTCATTTATCTATTTCTGAATGAACACCAAAGGTGGAAGATCTATACTCTGATTGGGTTTATTACATCAAGCACCTAGGGTTCTATTAATTGTCCAGATACCGTTGAATTTTTATTTTAGTCGATGTAGATCAAATATTATCCTATATGACATTTATCTTACAAGCTATAAGTAAGTTATATAGATTTGATTTGCTATACTTATCTAGTATCTAAACTCTAGGGATCGCTGAGATGCCACATTTACAAAAGTCGATAGATACCGTACGTCAATATTTATTCCTACATTTACTTTAGATCTACCAAAATAGGACTTCTGTGTAATGTGATATGATTTTATACAATAATAAAATATTAATATATCCTAATAGATTAGTATAGCCCATATCTATCCGGTAGAGTAGAGTTAAAATAAACCTAGATAGATTTAACAGTTATACATCAGATTGTATAAAGCTGGTTCTATCTTTATCTATCTCTATCTATCTTTCTAGGATGTAACTCTAATTATTTATCTATCGATAACTCCTGTTAAGGTTTTCTAGGTATTATCTATTCTACCCCTAAATCTATCTAATCTATCTTTACATATCTATCTATTAATTTATATCCTATTCTATATCTATCATTATTTTACTTGAAGGTAATCTTATCTAATCTATCTGAGTATTCTTATCTATCTATCTATCTATCTATCTAATAACCACAATATTTATATCCTATTTTCTAGTCTATCTATTCTATCATATCCTTTATTAGGACCTTCTAACTGATATCTTATCTATTTATCATATCTTTTGAGTTCTATCTTATCTATCTATCAATCTTAACTACAATATATCTATAATCTATCTATCTTACCCTATTCTATATCTAATCTATCTATCTATCTATCATCCCTAATCATTCTTTCTATACCTACTATCTATATCTCTAATCTATCTATCAATATATCTATTCTATCTACAAACTTTATATTCACTCATTATCTATCTTATTTCTAATATCCAACCCTATTGTATTGATTGTATTTTCTGAATGAATATTATTTATCTATTCTAGTAATCTATAACTAAGTCGTTATTTATATACCTATCCTATTTTAATCTATCCTATCTACCTTTAGTCTTATCTATCTATCTACTATGCTAATCCCTATCGATACCTATCTTATCTATCTATCGCGCGTCTTATTTCTGTTCCTTAATCCTCTTACTACATGGGATCTTGTCCAACTGCTTTATCTATTGATCAAATACTCTAACCCTTCTGTCATCCTATCTTCCTTGCGATCCCCAACACTGATCTAATACCTATCTCTATTTAATGTCTTCTGCTATCTATTCAGCAAGTTGACTATCTTTCTATCAATTCACTTATGTTTCAAGAGTCTTACTAGGTCTAATTGTTTATTTATAGTAATTTCATTATTTTAAAAATATCTTTGCTAATCTATCTAACTATCTTACTATCTATATTATAAATCTATTCAATCCGATCCTTAATTTTATACTTGAGACTATTTAATTCCAAAATCCATCAATCTATCTAAATTCATATTATCTGATCCGATACCAATTTTGTGAAAACTAAAAATTGTATATCTAAGCGGTCTTACTACATACTATCCCCTTTATTATACAATTACTATCACTGCGGGTTACCCTAATTGTAGTGTAATATCTATTTATAGTATCTAAACCCCTATAACTCTTTTTTCAGTTAATTTACCACTCAATTTCATACTCGTACCTACCACATATTCATTTATATACTAATGGTATCAAAGGGGAATATGATCTATTTAAACTATCTATCTATTTATCCTTTTCCTACAACCCTGCAACTCTTGTATAAATATCAAGAACTATTTATCCCGTATTTTATATCTAGTCTAATAACTAAATGCTAAAACTATCCCAGCATCAGTATTCTTGATAAAAGAGGGACGTTAACACTATCTTGTGTCCTCTGTACCATAAGTAAGATTGTCTATCTAGTATCAATCTATTTAGTGGCTATTCTCATCTATCTATCTTCTCTTTGACTTTCGAATCTATCCCTTAAGCTTTACCATATATCGCTTATATTCGATCTATTCCTATATTCCCGAGTACGGGAATCAAGCATCTATCCGATGTAGCCTTTATCGGAGAATATTCCCAATAATCTAATCTTCAGGATCAATTTGCTATTATCTATCTATCTATCTGTCCCAGACAATTATGTTATGAATATTTATATCTTTACCTATCTCAATCATTTCTTAACATGAGATTTTACCCGATTAACATAACTGAGTAAAATGATCAATGATCCGTCTTTCTAATCTTAATTATAATTTGTTTCTTTATCTAAACTAACCAGTGTATTCACACTATACTAACTAT
>JAMPIV010019110.1:97500-114701 GCA_024509875.1 Oreohelix idahoensis
AAATTACTATCTATCTATCTGTAATTTGTTCTATCTATCTATCATCTTCTTATTCTATCTATCTATCTATCTATCTATCTATCTATCTATCTATCTATCTATCTATCTATCTATCTATCTATCTATCTATCTATCTATCTATCTATCTATCTATCTATCTTTCTATCTATCTATCTATCTATCTATCTATCTATCTATCTATCTAATCTATATCTAACTTTATTATCTTTCCATACTTATCTACTACAAACCTTTATCTATCTAACCCATCTAAACCTCTATCTTGTACAAATAAAAAATAAATTAAACTAGCGTCAAATATCTAATCTTTTACATCTAAAACAAATGTCCGTAATACACCCTATTTACTCTATTCAATATCCTATTATCTATTTATATATATCTTACTCTATCAATCTATCTATCAATCCTTTTTCACTATCTTTTTCATCTATTATCTACACTGATCTAATCTTATCTATCTATTCTATCTATCCTATTAATTCTTATCTATCTGCTGGCTATCTATATCTATCTATGAATTTTTTTGTAACTACCTATCTATCTATTCTATCTATCTATAATATCAGATATGTATCTATGTATCTATCTATCTATCCATCTATCTATCTATCTATCTATCTATCTATCCTATTTATCTATTATCTATCTATCTATCTATCTATCTATCTATCTATCTATCTATCTATCTATCTATCTATCTATCTATCTATCTATCTATCTATCTATCTATCTATCTATCTATCTATCTATCTATCTATCTATCTATCTATGTATCTATCTATCTATCTATCTATCTATCTTCTTCCTTTTTATCTATCTATCTATCTATCTATCTATCTATCTATCTATCTATCTATCTATCTATCTAGCTATCTTTCTATCTATCTATCTATCTATCTATCTATCTATCTATCTATCTATCTATCTATCTATCTATCTATCTATCTATCTATCTATCTATCTATCTTCTGTCTATCTATCTATCTATCTATCTATCTATCTATCTATCCTGTCTTTGTGTTATCTCGTCTATTATCTACACATAGCATTTCTGAGTCTGATCTATAATATCTTTTCTCATCTATGTATCCTATTGGGTATAGGGGATAGGAATGATCTAAGATAGTCTATAAGAAGTGGAAGATCTATCTATGTACTCTATTGAGGATGATTATCTGTGGTGCAAATGTGAAGGCTGCTAATCTATCTTGAAATGCTATCTACACAATGATGAGCTATCTATCTATAGCTTTAAATTATCTATCTGCATCTATCTAGTCTGATCTAGCCTAAATCTATTTCTTGTACAGTCTGCTTATTGACAGAAGTGCACTATCTTTTTTAGATTACATCTGACCACACTGTCACTGCCACTGGTATATTTATCTGCCGTTGATATTTCTACTGTCTAAAAGTTGTCCGTACTAGACGGTGAAACGAGTTAGGAAGCGCTAAGGATGAACGTTTATAAAAGCATTAACAAAAACAATAACTTACTTGGGAATATAGCAGGCGACTGTCAGAAGATGCTTGCATAGCTTAAAACATACTCATTGGTTAGAGAAAATGCTTTTTGAGTGGCTGTTAGACAAAGTGTACAGGGTTGAAGTATGCAAACAGCTACAGACTTTCATGCGCATGAGCTATACCAAGTTGATGTTTTCTAAGAAAATCGAACTGAAAGAGCAATTTTAAATTAGCGCCTAGTGAGAATAATACTTCTTAAACATTTTTTATTGAAAGAGGGACGTAGGCTGTTAATGTGACAGAGGATGTATATGCCTTTAAGTTGCTGTGAATTTAAAGGGCATCGAATGAGATTATAATATGGAGAAGCAGTTTAAAGATGGTAATATGGTATATAGTGACGTATTTATGTTGACAGCTGTAGTTTAAGTACATTATGTTAGGAACCATGCTGAAGAAAATTGACACGAGTGTTCCATATCTTCAGAAAGCGTTATCGAATGAAGTAAAAGATGATTAGCAAAGTATTGTTAGGGATGTAACAAGATGCCGAAGTGATTGAAAAAACTATAAGCGCTCGGCTGTTTGGCCCAGGGCGAGATAAGTAAATGCTAGGTAGAGAGTAATATTTACCACATCGAGTGGTCGGACGATTAACAAGGGCTATATTTTCTTTATTTGTATGGAAGCTGCATAAGTAGAACGCTGGTAGGCTGTAATATACCCATGGACCAACCAATTAACAAGCGCTTATTTCGAATATTTAATCTGTGAGGGAGAATCACATATAATTAGGAACCATGGGGCACTGTGTATTGATATTATAACGCATAAAAAAACATGAAGGATGAGTAGCTAAGACTTACCGTGTAAATACGAAATGGATGAATTCAGAAACGAAGCGAGACCGCTGTCTCCTGCCCAGAATGGCTAATTTGGATGGTAGGTTGGGTTAGTACATGCGTATTATGGGTGGAATCGGAGTTCTTGGATTTTAGTGTGTGGGTAGTATATTTACGGTTTTAACTTTTTGGGGGTTGGGTGGGCGGGTATACGGTAATCGTGTGTGTTTGGGGTGGGTAGATGGTAGTGTGTGTATGGTGTTGGTGGGGTTTAATCCATATTTTATAGGTTTGCGGATCGGCGTCAATACAATGCGGATTCAGGTATGAAGGTGGAAATTGGGTGGAAGGGTTGATGTGTCATGGGTGTGGTGTTTTTTTTTTTTTGGGGGGGTTTTTTTTTTTTTTTTTTTGTTGTACTTCATTTGTTGTTGGGGGTGGGTCCTGTTTGAGGGCTTACGTATTCCGGTGGGGTTGTCAGGTGTTTGAGGGGGATCTTTTAGGCGGGTAAATTAGTGAAGGGGGTGTAGTTTTCGATGTGAGGAGGTACTATGGAAATTGGGAGAATTGTCTAGTTCACAGCCGTTAAAGAATGTATGATGCATAATTTTGGAGGAATGTGGGGAAATGGTATACAGATTATTTGAACAACATGCAGTATATTAATTATGATTGTTGATTGTGGGGCTTGATTGAGGTGAGTCGGGAAGTACGTGGGGAAAGTTTAAAGATTACTTTTAGTATTTCATACCTTGATTGGAAGATTTCTCCAGACAAGAACGAAACCCTTCTTGGTTTATTTGTTACAAGTAATAGAGATGCAGTCGAAGGCAAGATATACATCACGCATGCAGTTTCCGGAATTGTATCACTGGTAGCGATTGTACTGTTTACTTCCATATTAATACAAAAATTAGAAGAAAAGAGTGTCTGGCGAAAAACAGCAAATATTCATCAGAAAAAAGCTCAATCTATTTCGAAACGAGATAAAACGACTATGTTAATGGTTGTTCTGATTGCTAGTATTTTAATCATTTGCTACATACCAGCTGTCATGTTAGGAGTTACCACTTTTTGTGTACCCGAATTCAGTGCGATAGGAAAGTATTCCAACTTTTACTATATAATGTGGTCCTTCGCATTTCTATTTGAAACAATAAACTCATCTGTTAATATCTTCTTATATTTAAAAATGAGTACAAAGTTCAGACTTATCTTTAAGGATCTCTTTCTGAGATGTGGAGGGGTCAGTAAAAATTATTCCAGGTGAAATTTAAGTAGCCACAGAATAGAAAGTGAATATATGCTTTAATGCTGCGGTACAAGAACCAATAAATAATTAGAAACAAAACATATGACATAATTTGATAAAAATAGCCTTATATGGGCATGATACGTCCTTGACCTGGTGCTTATTTATTTATTTATTGATACCTGGTGTTCATTTCAGCGTGTTCTTTTCTCTCCTGCTTGTTCAAGTGCCTCTTTTCACCCAGTCTGGGGTGGTGCTGTAGGAAGCATCTTAACTTGGTGACCAATAGGCAATTAGGTCCACCTGGATGTGCTGCAATTTATGTCACAGATGGCCTTCATAGCCGCTCTTTGTACACATCGCTGAAACCTCAGGCGTTATCCGACTCCTGGGCAGTTGACTGGTAGAAAAAAAATCTTTGGAGTAGTGCGACCATCTTTCATGCCTGCTGGACGATGGGCAAGCCAGCCTAATCTGCACGGTTGGTGAGGGGGGGTGGGGGGGGGGGGGGGGGGTGGGGGGGGGGGGGGGGGGGGGTTTAAGTCAGGCATACATACCTTTAAGGTCCATGCGCTGACAACAACCTCGGCATGTTGTTGACATTGTTCCTTCCATTTAAATACCAAGGATGTGGCGTCAGACACACCACAAGTGGAAGATATTTGAGCTTTATATTTGGCCTGCCATAGCTTATACTTGTTCTCAGCTATCTTATAGAATGGCGTGCTTTGTGACGCAGGTCATCACAGATCATGACCTTTCGTGCTTTTCATTTTTGAGAGTTTGAAGTTTGCCGCCAGGCAACGTGATTGTGTGGCGGGCAAAGATGTTTGCAGCTTTACCATTGCGGCTGTAATTTTCTGTTTTCAGGGAGGGTTTTCGCTTGCTATGTATAGACCGCATGTATCCTGAGTGGTGTTGTCACTGTCCAATTCATAACTCATACGAAGAATAATAACTAGTGCATTAACTACATCCTGACACAGGACATTTCTGTTTTCTGTAGACTTGAGGCTTAAGTCCTTGTATTTTAAATTGTAAAATACAAATATAATAATTATAAGTTATAATCTGCTGCTAAAAACTCCAGTGGGCACGAAGTTATTTTAGAAGATCATCGTCAATTGAGGCACAAGCTCTCAAAAATGTTCACCACCCCTGCCCTAGAACATACAAGATGAGTCAGGATCCCAGACCTCTATTGACTTTCTTTATGCTCCGTCATGGATCTCTTTAATGTAGGGCTTTCATCCGTCTGTGGACGGCTGAAATTACTTATTTAAATTATTAAATTTTGTTGTAGCTAACCTGCATGTAGGGAGCCTGGAGCATGGACCCATCACTGTAGCTAATCTCCATGTACGGAGTCTGGAGTATGGACCCATCACTGTATGTCACGAAGTGGATTTAATTAAGAGTCTGCCTGAGTACAGAGACAAGGCACTAGTTATGAGACAGTCTGAGAAGATAGATTTAGATGAGAATACAGTAAATGTGAAAGGATGAGACTTATAACTTCGAGGGGGAGAACCGAGATTGACTCTCCCTCACCACTTATGACTTATGTAATAGCTACTGTCTCACCACCTCTGACTACCAGCAAGGAGATAAGCGTTTACTAAATTCCACAGACGCAACTATAAAGACAAATCATGTAAGTACAGTATAGTTAAAGATAAACTGATCCGGTATACATTTTATAGTTTATTAAACAACAATCAATTTCACAGCATACAAATAATAAGTGCGAGTTCGCACAACCTGGAAAAAGAATAATTCAAATGAAAGACACAATATTAAAAAAATCCCACTCTCTTTCACACCTGCATAAAACAACTACGGATAAAGAAATATACTTGGTGGGGGGTCTCTAAGTAAGAACCACCACTCCTGACTACACTATAGTTACTTACTAACTCTGTATCCTTTTTTTATGTAAAGATTTTGCCTCGTTTTGGCGAGGCGCGTCCCGTTCAACCTAATCGGTGATATTAGGGCGCATGTCCAAATATAAAAGACCGTTAGGTCTATGTCCTATGGACATATAAGTAAAAAAATTTTTTTTTTAAAAACATTTAAAAATAAATAGAAAAAAATATATGTATCCCACTGAGGATGTGTAACTAAATAACTACTGTCTCAAAGCGCTCTAGGCGATCCTGCACAACTAACGAACACCACACAAAAATCCTATGTTAATTTATTCTTCAGCGCTAACTCAGAGGCTGTCCTCTAAGTTATATATCTGACCCTGCTGGTAATCGCTAACTTCTCGCTCCCTCCTCTGTCTCGGTTCAGTACCTCTCTGACGCTACCGTCTTCGTATGAGGCACTGATGAGTTGCTTCTCCGTCACGCCCCTCCTCTCGTTAGCATTTCGGAAGGTATGTTTTCCCTCTCTCCTTTCCTGAATACTGATAAAGACGGCCTTGTTAACTACAGCGATATGTTGTTGCCTAAAGCTGTAGTTGGTTTCACTGCTGATGACAATTCTTCGAACAGCCAAGTTAACCCGCTTCGGGTTTAGGCTCACTGCATTATTATGGCAGTGTGTAACAACACCAGACCCGTCGCTTGTTTTGATTGTGTTGGCCTGTGCTAGCTAAAAGCTCCTGATCTAGAGACCAGTTCCCGCTGAGGTATGTGTCCTCACTGCAAGAGAACGTCTCCCTTCCTTAAAGCGTTGCCGACGTAACTGGGCGCCGTTGCAGTCGCGAACCCAGGTTTCTGCAATTACGCTGATGTCTCGTGCCTCCTTCTCCTGAGAAGGCAAAGTCCGTGGTAGACTTAGGTCTATCTATAACCTCCACCACCAAGCCGTGATGCTTGTGACAGGTTATGTAAATAGATTACATGAATCCGCACGTCTTTGCTTCCCATCTGGCCATTCAGTCCGCTGTGGCGAAAATATCAAACTTAACACTACCCGACTACTGACCGCTGTGTTGTGGCGAGGATTTATCCAGAGAGATTTACTCACCTGACATTTTCTTTAACTATCGGAATTACAAACTGCTGTACACTGAACACTATATCTCGACAATTAATTTTCTACCTGGACTAATTGACGTGACATAAACATATCCAATTATCAGCACCAAAGTAAGTGTTCCCCATTAGGAGAATTAATCAGTCTTGGAAGAACTGGGGCATATTTCGGCGAAACCCAACACTGGATTTGTATTTATACCATAGAGATATGTTCAAGATGTTGTTAAACCAACGATTAGGTAAGCGAGACTGAATGTGGCCACAGGTTTGTCAGAGCAGAGAGAAAGAGGAGTGGATAATTCTTCTGTTGTATAATCATTGTACTCACTTTTGTTCTTCCTTTTTGTTTGCTAATACTGTTATTTTCAGGATAGATTAATTAGGAACTCTGTTCTTTACAGTATAGTCAAATTCTATACCATAGCGCAAATCTTTTGACCTTTTGGGGGTTATTAACTTCTTTCTTGTGGGATCTTATCTCAACAGAGGGGATTGCACTTATGGGTTTATGTTTTTTTTCAAATTTCTGTAACCTATGATTTTCTATTGCTATTGATATATTGGATGTTGTGAAGTTTGTTTTGATAATAAACTTTAACAAAACTTATTTACCTGTGTTGGTCAGCTCAGCCCAATAGCCATACCTCATTTACTATAGTTTTCACGTTTGTGCGTCTGGTTGTCGGCACTTATCTGTGTGTGTGTGTATGTGAGTGGTTAATAGTGTATATGTTAATATATACGGAAAGGAGAATTGTCTGATAAACAAATTTCAGTCGTAAAGATAGGCTGGACTAGAGTATCTTCTCAAACCAGTGACAGATTCTACCTTTAACTATTCACTCGTGAAATCCGTTTCTTTACCTTATCTTTCACTGAGTTACCGCCTTTTTCAGTTCTCTTCAGACGGGACCAGAATCTATCTTAAATACCCATCCAAATCTACGACAACGCTGTAGAACAAAAATAAACAACATCTATACAACAATTCAAAATCTTCAAATACATACCGCACTACCACCTAACTCCATCTACACCCCGGTGTTCCCTAAATTAATAAATCTCCCCTACACACAAGCAACGCACAAGAAATGAACAAATATTTCTGCCCGAGGGTCAGACGAATTTACTGTTCCCTCCTATTTCTCTCTCGCACCAGTTAACTTGCTGTCTGTTACGTTACCCAGACTCGGGCTGACATGAATCTTTTGTGTGCTTGTCTCGCATGAAAGGAGTCACAACACCCTTTTCACTGCAAGCTAAAAATGCCGGTACTGAATAATTTTCCAGCCCTAACTTCTTAAAGACTGACCCGGGAAGGTTATCAACTAACACAATTATTAAACACACTTATTCCTACACCATCTCTGAAATATTAAATCCACTTCATCCCTGTCTCCTGACTACAAGACCAAATAACGCAACAAATTAATGCACAATCATACCCGCGTATATACACTACAAATTATCAATAATCAAATGTGGTTACACGGATCTCGTTGCTACATTACACCAAGCGTACTCCTTATACAGTTAAATATCTCAAAAGCCTCTACACACTTATAGATACTGCTAGCTTATATATAGTAAAATTATAGACATAACTTACACTACTGTTACGTCCATTTTCGCACAACCATTTATGATGCGAGACTTAACAGATTACCAGATGGCAAAATCTAACTATGTTAGACGTACTTAAGTACGCATCAATGTTTGTGATAATTACTTAAATTTATTATGCACCAAAGTGCACAAATTCGGTGCGATATATTCGTTGGTTGCCTAAGAGCGCTGATGACGTCAGAGACGTCAGAGAGAGAAAAGAGACAAGATGCCGGTTTTACAAGACAGACGTTGTTCTGGTCTTTGAGTCCCATATTGCGGGAATAGTTGATTGTGATTATATATCTTAGCTACCTTCCAAGGCGAAGCGTTAGCCACAGCCAAGTCTGATTCATACTCTTCAGTATCTTCTTGGTTTGCAAGTTGTATGCTCTCTGGATGTCTTTATTTCCTTGTTTTGATTGTCTTCCAAAGAACACTAGTGGAACAGTCCTTGTCTCACACACAATAAAAAAAGACATTCATATTATTAATACAAGATTAACAAGACTTGAAAGATATATCAAAGTATGTGGAAATAATCTATAGCTTTACGTGTTTTCTGACGCCTAAAAAAAATACGTAGCTAAATATTATTACAAATGAATGAAAATGCGAAAACAAATAGTACTTTACAAAAAGTTATTTTTTTACAACCTTATTTAAGATTTGCGAGTGTCAGGAATGCGTTTACAGTGATTTAAATGTTATAAAATGTGGTGACAATTTGCTTGTTCTTGTAATGCTAAACTCACAAAACTGACTACCACACATTCTCAAGATGTGAAACCAATAAAAAAAAGTATGTGGAAATAATCTTTAGCTTCCCTTCGAGAAGTCTATATAATTATAAACTCATAAGAATGGGCCGATTTTCAGATATTACATTAATAAATATATTACTTCTGTTATGAATTCCTCAAATGACGACGCTGTTTTCAAAAGTCTGTAACTCCGTCAAATATAATTTCAAACAAATAAAAATGCAACAAAAATAGAACACAAAACAAAGTTGTAGTACATAAAAGAATTTTAGTTCTGTGTTTATCCAGAACGAGTGTGTAATGATTTATATAATTACCGATTTTACACACACATCAGCTGATTTTCCCCACCAAAACTAGCGGCAGGCGTTAACTGTGTGCAGGAAGATTTATTACCCGGTGTCAGAATTCCTGTCACCGAACTAAAAGAGCGCTCTGGTATAAGGTACAAACAGCCGTGAGATCTATATAAAAATCTTTAAACACTGCCCTTAAGAAAGCGCCTTCTGTTTAACAAAGCTAAATTTGTTCACAAAATCCTGTCACACAATGCTCCAGCATATATGTGGCCAATGTTCAAATACAATGAAAGACGCAGTCAACGCTTTAACAAATTGCAAGTGCCCAAGCCTAGGCTTGACTTACTCAAGAAAAGCTTAGCGTACTCTGCTGCTCATCTTTGGAATTGTCTTCCACATAACCTAAGAAACAACCTCAGTCCCTATTCATACAATCGTAGACTTTTTGAATACATTATTAGTTCTGATTACATGTCCCTCTAATCAGATTTTCTTTTCTTATAATATAAACTGTAGGTTCTAATGACGATGTTTCTACTTTTCAACATATTTTATGTCATGTTTATAAGTATTTAATGTTAATATGAGTTTGCTATTTTATTGTACTTTACAACGGTGAATTCCTTGACATTGATATGTAAAATGCATATGGGAATAAGTGAGTTCAGTATGAAAGGTGAGAGAAAGGAAGGGCATAATGTCAGACGGGCCTGCGTGCCCAATTCTCAACCCTCTGAAAATAAAGTTTGTTCTATCTATCTATCTATCTATCTATCTATCTATCTATCTATCTATCTATCTATCTATCTATCTATCTATCTATCTATCTATCTATCTATCTATCTATCTATCTATCTATCTATCTATCTATCTATCTATCTATCTATCTATCTATCTATCTATCTATCTATCTATCTATCTATCTATCTATCTATCTATCTATCTATCTATCTATCTATCTATCTATCTATCTATCTATCTATCTATCTATCTATATCTACTCTGGTTATGTTTGTGTTCCGTCTGTCTGTCCGTCCGTCCGTCCAACCGTACGTCCGTCTGTGTGCCTGTCTGTCTGTCTCTATGGCTGCCTATCTACCTACCTGAGAATGATGATGGACGATATATCCTGGCAGCAGTAAAGACAAAGCTGGACTAATGGACCACTATATAAAAATAAAGTGCTGGATGGGAGTTATACATTCTGTCGTTTATTGAAGTGATTTTGTTGTATAGTTCTTGTCTTATTAAATTTATCTTATTGACTTAAAACAATATACATCCTAATTATAACATAATGAGGTTGTACGGTATATTTCTCATCATCAAATTCGGAAGACAACGAAGGAGAAATTTAAAAAAAATGGAGATAAGAGAGGTCTTCATTGTTATATAGAGCTAATACTGACAAACGGAAGTGAATCATGGACAATATGTATGCAAGCAGGGAAAGGCCTGGAGGCCACAGAGATGTGGTTGTACAGAAGAATGTTAAGTATACTATGGACAGCTAAGACAGTTAATGAGAATGTCCTAAGAGAAAGAAGTGTGTGAATGAAGCTTACTACTCACATTTAAAAAGAAGCAATCTACTTTCTTTGAGTATGTAATGAGGAGAAAGTTGGAATACGCTATGACCAGGGGTGTACCGAGGGTTTTAGCGCCCGGGACGAACAAGGAAAAATAAACCCCAGTCACCGCTGAATGAAATACATGCTCATTTCGAATACAAATCAAAAAGAGTTTTTGAAAGCCTATAACAAGCACTTTTAGAAATATACTAAGAACAACCGTGTGAATTATTGGGAAAATATGACATTAAAAAACAAAAAAAATTAAACAGAAAAGAACAGAAATAAACCGGTCTTTTTAATAAGCTTTATATTAACAGTAGAAACAGTACCCTTCAGATATATATATTTAACTACTAGAGGTTAATCTTTCACACCTTTATTCTTTCAAATTGATCAATTATGTGATGACAATGGTAGAATCGGATGAGTAAGACACGATTCAGAGTAGACACAAATGTTCGCAGAGAAACGACTACGGCTGCCTACCTCTGCCCCACTTCGCTTCGCCACTGATTGTAACAAAAGGAAATATTGAAGGGGAAAATACGAGATAGATAACAGCAAAGAAATAAGATGTTGGGCAGTTTGACAACACAGCATGGAAAGAAGTCAGAGACAGTATCGATAGCTGGTATTGGAGACAGGAAGTTGTGGAGATACATGATCATCTACGCAACCAGGCGTGGTACTTGAAGAAGAATATGCCTCTAATAATTATATTTGTGTAAATGCAACGCATAACTCTATGAACTGCAAGCGTCAACCATATCATATCTCAACTTTGCATCTCCAAAACATTGTTGAATATCGGCCATTTTTATTTTCCCCCATCTATTCTGTCACAATTTCCAAACTTTTCCATCTTTTATCTGCTTCCAATCTGTTTGTCATTGTAGCTGTCCCTGCACAACCCATTCTCTCTGTTTATTAAATACCTGCTTCCGGTCGATCAAAGAGACATCAGCTGTCATCTATGCATCAAAGTACGACAGCAATGGATTTCAAACATCGTTTGCATCTGGCCTTCATGTAATAGGCTATTTCCTAAACATCTCTTTGTGTTATCTTCCCCGGATAGCTTTGTTATCCTCTTGCACGTTTGCCTTCTACTCTTCATTCCATTAAGGCTTTCTGCAAGGTTTTATTTTTAAATTTGACCATGAAAAAATATCCCATTCAACCTCTCAAGGGTTATACTTATGATATATTGTGTTTTCAAGTCCAAATAATTTATACAATTTGTATTGCCGATATGTGAAACTGACATCATATCTTCTGTCCAATCGTTGTGAATAGGACTAATCAAAATAATCGAACTGTTTGTGAATATGTCACAAAACAAATAAACATATACACAAATTTAAAAAAAAGAAAACAAAAAGACAATAGAAAATACCAAACAAAAGCAAAAAATAGGGGGAGAGGTGTAAAAGCCTGGGATCTTTAGTCTGATATTTAATCAACTTTCATTTGTCATAAGTAATATGTTTTATAAGGAAACCACTAGACCTTCACCCTACCTACAATTGACTCACCTATGACTATATAGTAACTTTTGTTCATGTTAACAAGTGTTTTAAAAATCATGTAGTTCCCTAGATCTATTCTTAACACTTATTCTATATTTACGGGTGAATTTGTAGTTTGTAGAAAGGAAAAAGCTGGAAAACATTATGACAACATGGACGATTGAAGACATGAAAAAAAAAGAGAAAGAGAGCATCAAAAAGAGAAGGTGCTGGGTGTTACATCGTGTTTTGTAGAGGCGTTGCAACTGTTAAGGCGAGGTTAGCTGGCCTAATCTGTGAAAGTCCTGAGTTTGTGGTATTAGGTCTTCTGTTCATTATTCGGACTTCATGCTTTCGCCTAATGTTCTAATTCTGCCAATTGAGCAAAGTGCTGATGTCATACGCAAATGATGAGTGTAGTGAAACACCAACCTTAATTCATAAAGGTGACAACGCACTCCGTGTGAGAGTCCATCACACAATACATGGTTTAATGACGAGAACATATTATCAACAATTCATAGCATCAATCAATTATAGCATTCCTGCAGTCTCCTATATTCACTCCTCTGTCGTCAAAATGTCAACGTGTATATACGCGATGCCGTCTGGCGAACATCCAATAGTGATCGTTGAGGTTTCGACAATATTATAAATTTAATAATTATCATTCAAAATACTCCCTGCATTACTTCTTGAACCGAAGTTGATACATCCAATTGGGATGACTTAACCTTGCATCCATATTTAATAAGCTGACCCCATGCCTTATAATTCAGGAGAAAACACTGCACAATTCATAAACATCGAGAGCTATGTATAACACGACTGTCTCCAACAAAATCAGTCTCTTGAAGGGTATAGGAAGAGCGTTGCCATGCCCCAGCCTACCAACATACTACGTCATGTCTATCACTAGTCAACCCTATAAAATCGCGGTCAATACAATGGCTTTAAGTGTAAAGCACCTTACATTGGTGCCACCTCAATGTGTTTTAACGCGTACCAACTTACAGTGGGTCACCATTACCTAAAATACCAACCGTATCAACTCCCCTGACAGCCCGGGTTTAAAAATCTGTATAACAGATTTTTAACAAATTTTAACATAATCTTTCCATCGCAATTAACTATATCAATGAAACCCGAATTATGGACATACGGCCAACGATGTTTTGAGTAAAACAATGTCGGTGGTCGTCGTTGTAGTGAAATTGACAGAGATACAACGGTAAAATACCTCCAAAGATAACATGTAAGGATAAAAACATAATGCGTAGGCTGCTGATAGTACATGATCGCCCAGACCGCGGGTCATCACCCTCCATAAAAATTGACTTGCTAGACAGGAGGGGAACGGCGGATAAAAAGGAAAAAAATATGACTGGAAAGATTGCGTGAGACTAGAAAGGCTAAGGAGACGCAATTGGGGGGGAAACGGAGAAAAGTCACGTTTCCCAAGTTAACATAAAGTAAGGAACTCGACAGAAGGGACCTTGGATATGTTACGCCACAGTCATTTATTGGTCGCTTTTGCGATACCAAGCCTTTGATTTGAATTCAGCGGCAGAACGCAGATGTTTGGAATATTACAAAAAATTAAAAAGTAACTTTTTCGTAATATTAATGTTAGGAATATAAAAATTAGCTGGCCGGATGGCCCATTCTGAGCAGTGAACTAATATGTTCTTAATTTTACAGACGGATAGATAATATTGAAGATAATGACAAAAGACAGTGTTGTTCACATCAGAGACAGACTGTATGGATATAAAAAGTGTCGCTATTTGCACAAAAAAACACGACCTTGAGACGCAGGTGTTCAAATCTACTTAGTAGGGAAGCGAAGGGACATTGGTGGGAGCTGTGTCTAAATATAACTTTTAACGACAAAATTTTGGAGGGGAGAGAAAGGTTGGTTTCAAAATCAAGTACGTTTTGAAAAAAATAAGTAGAGACGGACAGACTAACAGATAAACATCCATACTTGACTGAAGCATGACTGAAATGACTTTAGGGTAGGAAATTTGAATTTGAAATAAACCTAGGCAGTGATTGGCCACAGACAATAATTTTATCGGCGCTCAGACGCGCAAGTGGGGCCATTCCTCAATAGTTGTTCGATGATAGACACAGTATTTTAAAGTGTGGTGATTTCCAAATGAAAGAAAGTGAAATAAGTTCAGGGACGCCATACTATAGCCAGCAGCTCAGCTGAGTTTTGCTAGCATTTCTGTGTTCTTTATTCATAATCTGAGCTGTGAGTTTCAGCTGTCAACAAGGCGGTGTCCATTCAGTTGGTGATTTTACTCGAGTGTATCTGTGCAGTACGTTGTGACAGAGACCACTATTATTGCCCGCCAGCACGGAGAGGTGGGACCACCAGATTTCAGCACCAGAGCTACATATGCAAGTTGAGTGAGCCTCTGGTCTGCTGGAAGTTCACCCACGCCTTTTAGTTACTAATACCCCATAAAATTCCTGCAATTTACTGGACACTGTGTAGTCAATATAGACAGGTGTGATGAGTCCACCCCAACAGCACAAGCATTAACTATCCTCCCAAGTAGATGACTACTAGAACATTTTAATAAAACTAACTAGTCTAGTACTTATATATGTACACTCTTGCATTTATTATGTAACATTCCATGCATTTCTTTCATAATTTTTAAATCCTTTTTTTTTTTAAAAAAAAAGTTCTGGTCAACATAAAACTTGATCCAGAACAAATAAATGTAATATAATTCTATCAAAAATTTTACACACGTGAGTTAGTTCAGTGTATTTTAACATTTGTTAATATTATTAGTCTGCTTAAATATCTGTGGGTGTATCCATAACTATCACACCACATTACATATCATTACCCTAGACAGTTTACGTAGCTACATTCATTAAGAAAAAAAAATTGAGTGTGAGGTCGTAGTGGTAGCAAGAAAGGCCTTCTGACAATTCACAACTACATTTTATCTCAGGAGCCTTCACAGCTGGCCTCATACATTACATTTAGTAATATCACCATCATACAATACCATCAAACCCACTACATACATTGGGGTCTTGTCCAGGGATAATTAGCCCAACAGTAATATTAGGATCTCCTGGTTGGAGAAATAAAATGAGGGGAAAAAAATTGTGAAATTCCCTTTAAAATTAAAAGTGTCCCTGCAGATAAAAGTTGGTGAATCTTCACAGCCAGTGATAATTAATTAGTTAACTGGTTAGTTAGAATTAGTTAGACTATAGTCATAAGAAGTACTTAGTGTATTTACTGGTTAGAGATTTAGCTTGTATATTATTATATTGTCTGAAAAGTATGGCGGAGCTAGCAAAATTCCGATCAGCTGCTGTGCTGACCGCAAAGGAGATGGGAATGGATGGTCAAATTTTAATTCAATATGTAACGGCTGAATGTGATAAATATATTGAAAGGGAAGATATAAAGGTAGCTGAAGAGAAGAGGTTACAACTTGAGGCTGATAGAGAAATTAAGAGGCTGCAGATTGAGGCAGAAGAAAAACGACAGCAAAGGGAGGCAGAAGAAAAACGACAGCAAAGGGAGGCAGAAGATAGAAGGTTGCAAAGGGAGCACGAATTACGACTAAGGGAGCTGGAATTACAAGGCCCGGCTCCTGAAAATGGTGCCAGCCCTTTTGCCTCAGATGCTACGCCCAGTCTGGGAGCCTCAAACTCAGCTATGGGGTTTCATTTAGACCATTTTTTTGAAAAAGACGATGACATAGAGGGGTACCTAGGACGTTTTGAGTTATTAGCCGGCTAACCAACTAATTAGTGTTAGAAGAGATAGATTGGTGAGATCATGGTTAATATCGTATCACAGGGTTATAGAAGGGACACTAAAAGGCTAGTCACTCCCCCGCCGCTCCCCTTGATGTGGTAAACCCCCCTTCTATAGATGAGTAAGTATTTGCCCAAAATGAAACAGGGAACGGAACCAAGACAATTATGACAATGTTTAAAAGGGCAGGCTTTGTTTATTTAAGGTACGAAGAAGAATGGACCATGTCAAATTTTTTATCGTAAGAAATTTAGAAATGCCAAACTGTTGTCTGGGGAGACATACCACCAATTCTCTGCAAGACTAGAAACCTATTTGGAGAAATGGACGGCTCTGGGGAAGACCCAAGATCTTAAAGAAATGATCATGATTGAGCAATTGAGAGAGTCCAGGGCTCCAGACATGAGAAAATTTCTCATGGAACAAGGTGCAGAGAAGTTGGGGGAAATTTTAAATGTTGCTGAGAGGTATCAGGCAGCCCAGGCAGAGGTAAGTGGTGCTAAGAAGAAGCACATAGACAATTTTAAAGCTCCACAGCAATTTAATAAATTTGATAATAGAGAGCAGGGAAATAAAGGTAGGACAAACTTTGAGCGGCCAAGAAATGACTATCGCGACAGAAACTCACAGTTCAATGACCAAAAGTTCAATGAAAGAAAACCGTTGAACCAAGGAAAAAGATGGTGAAAATGGTGCAAGAAGGATAACCATAACACCGAATTTTGTAGAAGGAAACCTTCAAACATTGCTGCAATGAAGTCGGGGACGCAAAGATTAAAGGTTAATCCTAAGGGACAACAGGAACCTTATCACCCCCCAGTTTGTGAGGATGTTATTTGTAATGGGGTCACCATAAGGTGCCTTTATGATACAGGTTTGGATTATGATTCAGTGGTGAAGTCTAGCCTAGTGGACGCCAAGTTCAGTAATAACCACAGTAAACAGTGGAAAATACAATCCGGGCGACTAATTTTGGACAGGTACCCACTGCTTGATGACACTTCCCATCGCAATTTTCGGGATAACTTATTTGAAAACACGGCTATGTGGAAGGGAGAAATCAGGGGGGGGGGT